>JAQFZG010003433.1:0-13659 GCA_034695465.1 Entomobrya nicoleti | reverse complement strand
TTAGTTTTAAGGGATATCTGTAAACGTATTGGTAACTATGGAAAATCTTAAAACTTCAATATCTCAGCCGCAAATTGGAATTTCGAAATATCCGAAAATGTTCACCTAGAACAATTAATTCTCCGTCGAATGACACCTTGGTTACCAAAATCGGTTAACAAATGTAGGAGTTAATTAGGTTGAAAAAATATTCATATTTTTCATATTTTTGACCCCAGCCCTGATACCCCGGGGGCCTAGGGTCAACCAAGTACATTTTTAGGGCTAACGTTGGGAGTGCAACTCAAGGCCCAAAAAATATTTCCTACTACCCACTTGATTTTTTTCTCAATTGAACTTTCATTTAAAGTCTTTCTTAATGAATGGGGCATAGGCATATATATAATTATAAATAGTTCACAATTTCATGCAATTGTTAAGCCACGTCAAGTCATCGAAAAAAATACAAGTGAAAATAACAACGCATTAATACATTTTGCGAATACATTTATTTCAAACAAGTAATTTTCGTGCGAATGTAATTTAAAGACTAAAATACTATAATTTAACAATAGCTCTTAAAAGTGCTTAATATATGTATGTATACAC
Organism: Entomobrya nicoleti; assembly: GCA_034695465.1. NCBI lineage: Eukaryota > Metazoa > Arthropoda > Collembola > Entomobryomorpha > Entomobryidae > Entomobrya > Entomobrya nicoleti. Next base: position 13,071 of record JAQFZG010003433.1, on the reverse strand, counting down.
TTATTTTTTACATTTAACATCATCTTCCAACCCAACAAATGTCTCTTTTATGACAAGTCATTACATACCACAAGTAAATTGACCAATTGCGTAAGCACGGAATCTAAATACCCCATTTTCATTGCCCTTGTCACCCGACACATACTCCCAACTTTGAAAGCAATTTGCCTGCAACTTTTTACCAATTTCTTTGTGTACGCCAAATTACTCGGCGAAATTTTCTTCATTTGTTTGTTCCAGTTTAGTAGCATGAATTCACTCAATTCTGACAAGGCGCACGTTGATTCCAGCGTGAATATGACAATTATCCAATTCATGCCAATTGCAAAGAGACTGACACTCAGTACCGCGAAATTGGCATGTCTTAATCCCAAAATGACGACATTAGTGCCAACAACCAAAACGAAGAAGACTATGGTTAAATAGCTTGCAAACATGTTGCGCATGAATCCATCAACTATTTTGTATGCAGTCCACACCTCCTTGTATTTGCGAATCAGGCCGATTGACAAGACTTTCGTTGACAGATGTTTCATGTGACGTATTTGGTTGTACATTTGTATAACAAGGGCAACGTTGATGGTTCTTAGATTAATTGTTAGAGGTTGACATCCTATCATCATGATTACGTATCGCCCCAATTTGAAAGTGTCATCTTTTGCAAGTGTTTCCATCCAAGAAGCCCCAAATCTTTCTGATTTGGATAGCATTACGAGTCCCAGGTATATTGGCTCCCAATTTCCATAAACGAGAAAAATAGGAATACCTGCTGCCATGATGTACGTGTACGATGTTACTATCTGGTTGGCTATAAGACCGATCAAGTCCAGCTTCTTTCCTGTGTCCAAGCTTTGGGTGTTTTTATCCAGCCAATTCATATACTTGACAAGATCGTCTCCATAAAGGTACACCATCAAATCCACAGCAAATGATAAAGGAAGATTAACTACAAGCAAGCCGTACATTATAAGTAATTCGACATCCACTCCTACGTTATCAGGACCCACGACCATTCCGTAAAAGAGACAAAATGAAAATAGAAGCCAAGCTGATCCTACGCTGGAAAAGCTGAACAAGTAGTATAGATTTAGTTTCCAAATGATTTGCTGGTACGCCCATTTCTTTAGGGAGTTATTCCATTTCAGAGGATATAGACCAAAATTAAGTAGATCGTTGAGCCGAAGAGCCTGAGAAATCAAGAATGATGGCATCTCGGCATGAAGAAACTTTCCTATTCGGAGTTTTTTTTAAAGAAGCTTAAATTTTAACTGACTCTGGGTAACTAAAAGTTTGAACTGAATAATACTGTCAGGAAGTTCGAAAGTAATTTCCGTAGACCAATTTTATGCTGCCCTAATGCATTCAAATTGTAACATTTGAAAAAATATAAAATACGTAGGAAATTATGGATAAGCATTAATCTAATCAAACAGCATCTCATTTTTATTTTTATTGATGTTTGAATGAGATATAATTATACAAAATTGACGTTTAAAATAATTCACTGGACATCATATTTTCTTTTACATCGTATCATAATTAGAAAATAAAAATGCTTTTGTTGATTGAATCATGTTCCACAACGCAACTTAAGTGTAATTTTTAGAAACATTTCCATTTTACTAAACAATTGTGCGATTTTTGTATGTTGCATTTTGCCAATCCATAAATGACGATAATGGCGCTTTACAGCCAATTTAAGTTTTACTCTTTGTTTTTGAAATACAAGGAAGATCATACAATTTTTGTTTTACAAACTAATTCGAATCATACAGTTAAAAAAATTGTACTTTCACTTCAATTTTGCAGTGTACATATAAAATTCCGAGTCGAGTTCAATTATTACTTTAAAAGGCCTATATCAGTGACCTCGCTGGATAAATTTAGTGCACCAGGTGAACGTTTTTTTTACATATGAAAATTATATCGGTAAATTGTCAAGATTATTGACATCAAAATTGAAGCTCTGAAATGCAAACTAATTCTGCCTGCATTTGTTGACTATGCTGTAAATTATTAAAATCATTTTTGTGACACATTTTTTATACGCAAAATATGTATTATAATTGCATTATTACTATAGCAATATTACCCTTAACATAATCAATTAAATGTTAACACATACTTTTAATAATCAGCTTTAATAATATAGACATTAGAGACGTTGATAAAAAAATCATAAATTCCACAGGAAATTAAAGATGTATACGTCTGTTGCAAGGTCTACTAATGTATCTAATAGTATGACTATATAATCATTTTAATACGTCGAAATACATTTGATAGCTGGAATCTTCTTCTGCTTCTTCCACCATTCTATAAGTCCAGGCCACTAAATGTAACGTAACATTTTCTTTATATCTACAAAAGAAAGGGTGGCACAATAAAGCGTCGCATAACACGAGGCTATTGATTAACTTTTGTCTGCACTTATGCATAAGTCTGAAGTCTGAAATATCATAAACGCATTTTAAAAACAATGAACAACATATGGATAAATGATTACTCATGTTCAAGTAAATAAGTAAAAATAAACCATTAACCCATTTAAAAATCAAAAGGGACTTTAACCTATAAAGCATAAAGCTGAGCTAGCTCACGTTACATTATGTATCTTGTTCAAGAATGTAAAAAAGTTAACAGTATGTTCGCCCACAGAAAAACTAAAGGGTCCAGATTTAAGGCTCATAGGCTTTGCTTATGAATGAATAACTGAAAACGATATCACGTGATATATCGATGTGCTTCTGACTACGTGTTAGGTTACATGCGTGTTTGCTGGTTCGTCCCTTAAAATTAGCAGCCAACCTGGTAAAACAATGTCCTTCTTTCATCCGAAATAATCCTTTCTCGTTTTTAGAATTAAAACGAGCCCATAATATTGTGAAAAGCATGCATAACTCTTAGCTCAGAAAATGATGCTTGAACGCAAAAGAAGTATCTGTAACTCATTAACGTGCATAAGCAGTACACACACTTTTACTGATAAGCATATGAACTTATATTAATATTTATGTACATGTATGTATGCTAGGAAGAAAAAAGGTTTATAAAATGATTGGGACTTTTAAAAAATATTTCATTCTTGGTTCTACATTTGTCTCGTACATTGCTCTATATTCACTGGTATTTACACATGCCTCTAAAAAGTCTCAGGACAGTTAAAAATTTAAAGGTAAGCTTTTTTACTATGCATTTATACTTACATATAAATACTAAGTAATTATACAATTTTAATTTTTATACATTTAACTTGATCTCTAAAATCTAATCCATTATAACTTTGATTTTAAATTCAATTAGACAATGAGCCACAATACTACTCTCTCCATACTGGGTTCTCACATGACCCAATTAACAAGTGAGGTCACAATATTCTCTTGCTACATAGGCTACGTGAAGCATCTCTGCAAAACCTTCAAAAGCGTCCCGTTTTTGGAGGAGTTCTCATTCCCGGATCATGTCCACTTCAAAGGCAAAACAGCACCTTGGGATCAATACCATGAACAGAAATATGAAGAGGAAGACACATTTCTGGACGAATACTTGGCTTTATATCCCCTTCCCAAATTGAAGTATTTACGGAAGCTAAGATTCGGTTGTATTCCATCCCACATTTTCCGAAAAATTCTACAAGCTTATGCCCAGCAGTTGGAATCTCTAGAGATGGAAACAAGTTATATGCCTACTTTCCCAAGCGACTTTCCCAATTTGAAAGAACTCACATTTCAAATAACGTCTACCAAGGAAGCCTTTTATTATCTTGACGAAATTAAGAACACCGCACCATTAGAAAAACTGTCGCTAATTGAAGTAACAAATGGGCATGAGCCTCGCTTACCAGCTATTTCCCTGTGTCTTGATTATACACACTGCTTTGGAAATACTCTCCAACATCTGGAGTTCACGTTTTCTGGAAATGTCATGTGGGATCAGCATTCATTTTCAAAAGTAAAACTTCCAGTTTTGAAATCATTAAAGTTGGAACATTGCAGCACTGTTGAGTTTGAATTGTACTCAAAGTTTCTGCTATACCTTAAGTCTTTACAAAGGTTAACTATTGACAAGGCACATTGTACTCACAGGAAGTACGGTAATTGTAGCTGGAAGAACATGCCAAGGAATTGTGAGTCGATTGGATGTGAATTTAGAGAGGACTTGGGAGATTCTGGTTTGTGGAAAAGGTTGCCAAATTTACAGCAGTTTTCGTTTAGGGGTTGCGGCATGGTTGAAATGGAAGTGCTCGACAGAAATGGATACGTTAAATATTTGCAAGGGAAGGATATATGCGAAGACAATTTTATGGAACTATTTAGTAGCCCATATATTTCACAAAGAAGTTACTCAGAATCGGATACAGATTCTCAAATTTATGTTACTGCATCAGATACCGATAGTAATAACGACGAATTGAATGACTGGTCAGAATCTGAGTTACACAACGAAGAAGAAACGATTGAGATAGAAGATTATGCAGATAATTCCCTTCAGCCGGAGAAAAGTGTTCAGAGTAAATGGAAAAGGTTTACTTCTAGACTAAAACGATTTATGTTGAAATGAGTTAGTGGTTGGTGTTTTCTATCAATTTAAGATTAAATATATGATTAAGTTTAGTAAAATGTTTATAAGTTAAAGAAGAAACATGCGAGTGAACAGAATGGAGTTTAACTTTTTTATCGCTAAACTTGTTGAAAATGTGTTTTTTTGACGCAACACCATATTTTGATGTTTGTAAGATTTTTGTAAAAAATAAAATTAAGTTTAATTTACGGAGATTAATAAATGTGTAAAGTTTAAAGCAAATATGATCACTTTTATTACAATCGAAATTCACATATTGTGTACGTGTGTCATCTCATTTACGTTCCAAATACGGAGGTTTTCCTTGAAGCTCTGTTTCTGTACGTTGAAAAATATAATTTTTGTAAAAGTATTTTATTTTCACGGTTATGTACTTCTGAATGACAAGATTGCATTGCAGGTGCATTGGAAATACTTGTGTATGAATTATTATAAAAGTATTATAAATAGTTTGATTTCAAAAGGCTTTTAGCTTCTTAAACTTTTCTTTTACTGCTTTTTACTTAAATCATAAGGTACATTGACTTCAAAATGTATTTTACAAGTTTAAAAAAAAAATAGTTTGACGATACGCGCACAATTCGAACGACTTCAAATTTTGATTGATTGAATTTATGTGTTATTTTTGTAAGATGCATAAAACCCACTTTATAATGGGGGCAGAAAAATTGGTGCTAAATATGCTGAGCTGTTGAAGGTACACCACCTTACTACCTACATATAAAATCCATTTAAACTCGACTGGATAGGAAATTATCTAAATTTTCACGAAACTTCTGCACATCCGTGTCTAAAACAGCATGAAATCTGACCTTAAAATACGTCACACTCTTTACTTCACCAATTCTGTATTGTGAAGCAACCGGCATTTTAAACTCCGCTCTTGATCTATTATCATGTCCATTTTCTCCATCAGGAGCATTGGGAAGATTACTTTGTATCAAGTCACACTTATCTTTTCTTGTGAACCCTAAAATCTTATGTTTGTCACAGTGCATGCCCATACCAGGCGCTCCACCTCTGCCACCTCTACCACCCAATCCACCAGCACCAATGTTACCTTTGTTCGAAGACTTTTGTACACTCAAAGCAGAAGGATCTGTCAACGAGTATACTTTAATTTGACCTGGATAACCTCCCCATCCACCAACACCCCCATCTCCTCCTTTACCCCCAGGGTGACCCGGATGACCCCAAAACTTACGCCATTCTCTAACAGCTACTACTGCATTATAATGATTTTCACGAGAAGTGTCGTCCTTAGTTGGCGCTCTGCCTTGACTTCCTGATCCTCCATCGCCCCCGTTTTGTCCAGCGCTACCATGACCCCCATTTGAACTTATTTTCATTTTGTCTCCACCTTTTATTTCATTTGCAACTCCAAAGAAGGAACCAGCTGGACCACCTGACTTTCCAGCCAACCCATTCTGACCCGCAACTCCTGCATTCATATGAATAGCACCACCATCAGTAGCTTTTCGTGGCGATATTTCAGGTCCCGCTGCACCATCAAAGTTTAAGTTGACACGGTTAACAACAACCCATTTTGGAGAAATTAGCACCAAATTTATTTCTAACCCTATTCCCTTCAAATCTTCATCTATGAAAATTGTATTTGTGGCGTAAACTTCCAATGTAAGCTTTGCACTTTGGGAAGTAGAACTGCAAGATGAGGGGAAACGGATGTGCCCACTATTGCCTTGCACAAATTCAGAAAATCTGACAAAGTGGCCTTCCACAAAAAACGTATTGGAAGTGCATGACAATGTCGTCGGAGCTGTGGCATACTCCATCATATCTTTTAAAAGCATAACTTGTCTGCTATCCAACCCAAATTTTGTGTGGAGAGATTTAATATTTTGATCGACTGAAATTATGTTGTTGCTTTCAACAAACTCTAACCAGTTTACCTGGCCAGCTTCTATCCTGCCAAAGGTTGATTTCTTTACGTGAAAGTCATAAGAAGTCAATATGTTTTGCAACTCAGTGCAAAATTCATACCAGTACTTATATTCCATAATATTAGCCTGCAAATTGGATAAGGAACTTATCCAGGAATTGATGGGACGCACTGATTTATCTGCTCCTCTCACTTTTTCAAAGAAATCAATTACTGAGTCCTGATTTTTCAAAAAATTGTTCAAGTTTTCCGGAACTTTGTAACGCAATTCGTTAAACCCTTTTTGTAATATAATACCAAACTGTACATATTTCCCTGAAGAATTTCTTGATTTCTCCTCTCTTAAATTAACAACCATATTATTAAGTACTAAACTTACTTGTTGTACAGCTTTATTAAATTCGGAAGCTATTGATGTAGAATAATTTCCAATTCTAGCAAGTTTTACCTGGTCAAATCTTTCTTTGAAGTTGTTAACCAAAGTGGATATTTTGCTAACTGTCCCATTATGTATTTCGGGGAGGTATTCATTGACAATTTTTAGCTTTGTTTCTTGTTTCAAAGTAAATCCAAAATTGTCTGTTTTATTTATCACACTACCATACTCAAGGCTTTCATAGAGCTTTGTAATCCTTGCCCTGGTTTTCGACACTTCTACCGATTCACTGAGTGGACCACACTTTTCAGGATCCCTAGAAAATGATATTTTACTAAACTTCCCATTAACATTTTGTTCCAAGAGAACATTTACAAATTCAAGTTTCTTCGCATTTTTAACTCTTTCCTTAGCATCTACTTCTGAACTAATAAGTAACGAGCGCTTTGTTTTGGCGTAATTAAGTAAGAACGCTAGAATGTTTTTCATAATGTGTTTATCTTCCAGATACTTACCCTGGTGGTTATAACTTTTCACCTTGGTAACGACCAACCCAATTGAATCTTTGAAATCTGTCACATTTTTTACAAAGCTTGTCGCATGCTGTACCATTAAGTCAAAATCTACTCGGTCATGGCCCAAATCCACAGATGATTGAAGTACCAAAAACAAAATTTTTACTCGGGAAACCTTGCTAATAATTTGGTTCATGAAGAAACTAGTAGCAACGTCTTGTGCAGGGCCTCGTGTGTCGTCGAATCCGGGACAATCGTAGAATGCCACTGGTACTTGAGAAGATTCATTATCCATTTTCAACACAAGTTCTGGTACAAGTGTCCTGGAGACTATGGAAGGTGCACTAATTTTCTCCGCATTATCTACAATGACAAGCTTTCCTGTGTGGGTGTACATGGCATGGATAGTGTTCAAGTCGCCAGCCAACATTTGCGTTATTGTGGTTTTTCCCACTCCGGTATTTCCCATCATTAGAATGACGTCTTCGTATCCACTGCTATTAACCAAAGCATTAAATCCACCATTAATCAGGTCGGTAAAAGAGATTTTGTCTTCATGGGGAACTTCAGTGCGTGTATAGTTTGCTGGGAGTGTGCAGTTTTTATTGGGATCTTCTATATCGTAATAGTCGTCTGTGGAAATGGTTGGAGGGAAACACATTAAAAATGTATGTGAGCTTGTTACAATACAATGTAGTTTGGGAATTGTGTGGAGTACCTAATGCTGAAGGAAGAATTTCAATCCCTGATCTCTTGAATCGTACTACATTAAATTCTGTAGGGCAAAGTACTGTTTTAAAATCATAATTGCAACAGTTTTGAAAATTGTTAAAATATTGAATCAATTTTCAATGGAGTTCTTACGTGAAAATTCTTCAGCAAATCCCGTCAATGCGAAACTGGCCCACAGAACACACCAAATAAAATACTTTGATTTATCCATATTTGCAACTAAAAATTCGAATACGGATCTCTAAATAGTAAAAGTAGAAATTATTAAATTCCTATACAGTTTTATTTGATAAGTGCAAAATATGTAGCTGGGTGAATTGTGGAGCTGTGCAAGCCCACAGTTTGCATACATGACTGCTAAAAGAGGTTTATTTTTTGTTATAAATCCGAGCATTTGATTTGTAAAATTAGAATGAATGATCGTCATACATATGTATAATCATCATAGAATGGATCTTTTAAAATAACTAAGTAGTGACAGGAATGACATGTGATAATCATGTTATAAAAATGTACCCTTTAGAAGTATTATTTACATCCGATATTTAAAATGTTGAACAATTTTTATTTTGTGTTTTCCTGCTGCGAAGAAACTAGAAAAGTTTGATAAAGCATTAACGTGAATGAGATACAATGTCAGCACTGACCTCGGGTCATTCAAAAAACGTTATCTAAGTTGATGCATGTATCGATGTAATTCTTCCTTTTTTCTTTGAAAAACATAATTTAATCTGCTGCTCTTTGAACTGACAAGTTCAGTTTGTGATGATAAACACGAGGGTATTCATTTTTTAAGGATTATAATTTCACTGAAATTATCCGAGGAAAAACTCAGATTGGGCCAAGGTTCAACGAAATGTACTATAATGAACTTATGAAAATCAAGACTACGAGAAACAAACTATAAATTATGTCAGCCACAGCCATCATGTTAGTGCAGTCTTTTGACCTGTTAGTGTTAGTTTCATCCAGTTTCATCGAATTTAGTATTGCAAATGGTTGATATAAGTTTGACATTTGACCTAAGTTTAATATTTTGATATCCGCTGTTGATGAAGTAAATCAGCATGCATTGTGATTAAAGTAATTACAAATTTTAATGTCAATTTCAATAAACAAAATTAAAAGACAAACAAATTGAAGAATTTATATTAATTTATAAAAACAATGGTAATATTTTGACAAGGTCAATAAATAACCAGACACAAGTTGAGTTATAGTTATAAGTTTTCATGGTAATATATTGTTTAAATAATTTCAATTGACTTCATCGAGCACGAAAAATTCTTTTTTTAAAGCATGTTTAAAGCCATTATTTTTGAACAGTTAGTTGCGTTTGGATTAATTAATTAAAATGTTACGAGTCTCTTCTTGTTCAGTTATCCTGATTGTTTTACACTTGGCAGTTGCAAATTCCAATTCTGAATACGTTAATATGGGAATTTTGCACACAGTTCAGAGATTTACTGCCTTGCACGCGAAAGAAGAAAGCTTGTCAAACGAACTGAAAATACGTTTGGGATTTCTTAAACTTGAATTACAATTACTGCAGCGAACGAGATCCATAAAATTACATTCAAAATGGGCAGGAATTTACTTATTGGAACTAGCATTTTATAGAATGTCGTTGTATACACATCAAGTTATCACAAAGGAATTGCTTAACCTTCAAGAACTAAAGAATTGGATTGGGTATGAAGACCTCTTCTTTTCTATGATGGCTTGGGTTCATTTAACCGAAGTTAGCATGTTCTCTCCGAAGAAAGTATGTGCTCCCAGTAGGTAAGCATTTTATAAAAATCTGAAGAAAATGTTTCAAATATGTTTCTCATATCAATTCAACGCCGTTTAAAAATATTTATTTGAGCACAGATATATGAAATACTGAAAATAGATTCAAAATCGGGATATCCTTTGAATGCCTCGTACAACAGAATAATTGGTGTGTTTGCGTTGACGCAGAAGCGACACGGAGTGGCAGTAGACTGGCTGAGAAGGCATCTATTCCTAAAATCTCACGAGAATACGAATATCGTTTCCATGAAATTTTCGCATTTACATCAGTGCTTGATTCTGGTTGCTACGCAACAAGTAATCTTTGTTTAGCATACCTAAATTTCGACTTTGAGAAAATAGTAAGTAAAATGATAAATGGTTTAAATGACAGCTTAATAGACGTCAATTTGTCGATAAACTCGAGTCCACGCCGGAAGCGTTACTTTCCATGGACACTGAACTGAAAAGAAGAAGGGTTGATGGGCTCAATTATGATTCTGATGATAACATATTTAAAAAGTTATGCCAAGGAAACAAGATACAATCTCCCCAGAAACAAATGGGCTTGAAATGTCATTATGAAAGAAGGCGACATCCATATTTGAACATTAACCCTGTAAAAGTGGAGCATTTATCCAGTGGCCCACCTCTCTACCAATTTTATGAAATTATAAGCAACTCCACTATTTCCATGTTGAAAGAACAAAATAGTGAATTTGTAGGAATAAATGCCAAGAAAACTGGTAAATGGAGAAATGATATTGGAACAAAGTGTGGTTTTAATTCAGGCGTTGGTTATCATGGAGACACACCTAAAAACTACCTGAAAATGAGCGAAATTTTAACTGGATTGAAATTTTTGGATTGTGAGTTACATGGACAGTACGCGGAGTACACGTATGGAAGAATGTATCAAATTCACAATGATCATGTAAGCAATTAAAAAAAGGTATTGCAATAAATTGAAATTTTGTAAAACAGGATTTTATTAACTTAATTTTGTCTTTTGATGCTTAGTCAGGAAATAGACCCGATTTGAGAAATGGATATTTGTTCAAATATGGAGATTATATGGCAACGATCCTTTATTACGTAAGGAGAAATTGAACATACGTTTACACATCTAATATTTAAAAATATAATTCAAAATTGCACAAATTTATACATTTTTTCTAATAGTTAGCAGTTCCTACACTTGGTGGAGAAACGTCGTTTGTAGCGGATGGTGTAGTTGCGTATCCCATAAGAGGTTCCGCAATTTTATGGTAACCATACAAAATGTGCAAACGAAATCTGCTTTCACTTCACTTCAAAATAAAAATGGAAATAAAAATGTAATTCTGATTTAGGTACAATATGTACCGCAATGGAAAAGTTCGAAATGACTGTGCACATGGATCATGCCCAGTGATTCACGGAGAAAAAATTGGTAAAGAAATTTATATACATAGATATTTAGAACACGATATAGTTCAAGGCTAAGAACATTAGATTTTAAAGATTTTTTTTTGCCTTTTTTAGTTACTACGCACTTCTTTCGCTACAACAATAACTGGGAGACTCAAAAATGTTTACTAAATTCTAATAAATAAAAAATATCTAATGTATTGTCATTTGCAGTAGCAATATCGCTCCAAATATGCATTCGTTTTTATGCAGTTCACTGTCCTCACAATTGCATTTATTCGTAGCACTTCGTTAGTCACCTGAAAACCTTTCCCCTGATACATCAGGTCTTTCACAGTAGCCTCAAACATAAAGTTTCCCGGATCTGTCATAAATGTAACTATAAATACAGTGTTACCCTGCGCATTGTCGATGGATTGGGCCCTTACGATTTTTCGAAGTATTGGTTTCTCGCAAACATCAGGAATCATTTTGGTAATGTAATTAATAGCCTCAGTAGTTGCCATAGCCACACTTTCACTTTTCATGTCAATTTCTTCCGGTGCTGTGCAGGGACAATATCCTTCCCAGATTCCTGCGTTTTTGCAAGTGCGATTGTCCAAAACTTGGATGAAAAGTGACTGGCCATGTTGCTTACTTTGCTTTTCATAAATTTCATACGCTAATTTGTTAGTATCAAACGTCTCCAGAATGTGAACAAACGTCTTGTAGAGATCAAAATGTGATGTAAGCCTGTTGGAATTGACGTCAAGTGCTTCCATCCATTCCGGAAATTTGTGTTTTATTTTCTCAGGGAGATAAATCCAAAACATGGGCAGTTTGTCTTCATACCAGCCTTGTACAGATTCCCTAAATGGACCAAATACCTCGCCATGATCTGACATAAATATTAGTATGGCATTTTGATACGCTTTGCTTATTTTTCTGATAGTTTGGGCAAAAACCCAATCAGTGTATTTTGGGGAAAGGCTACACTCGTGAGCTGATGCAAGCCACATGTGAACAAACAAAGGAGTTCCGGAAGGTGAAGATATCTTCAGCGTGTTTTCAATATAGCTCAAAAAGACTTCTTCCACTTGTTTTGATCCTATGCATCGTATATATCGATGTACAGGACGGGGTAAATGTTTCATAATTGCTAGCATGAATGGTCTTAAGTAAAAGTCTACGGGCTTCCGTATAAATCCTCTTTTCATGAAATTGAATGGTGCGACAAAAGGAGCGTCTTCCATTATGCTGGTAAGGTAGCCCATTTTGGAAAAATATTTCCAAATAAAAGGACAGTTGTCAAAGGGCTCATTGTGGGTCCTAAAGCAAAAGTCTTGAAGATCTTCAACCGTGTAGCCACTTAGAAAGGCAATGGAATTTTGGATTGTCGATTCTCCAACTAGGAAATTTAATAAGACAAAATTAAACAAGACTTTTAATTGAAAATAAATATCAATTGTACTAGTGTACTTTACCTTTTGTATATCCCTTCATCTCTACTGCTCCAATTGACCTGAGTACTGACAAGGATTTGTTAAAGTTTCTCAATGAATTCAACCTGGACACTGTATCGACACCCAAAATGATTACGCTTGGAGGACGATCCTCCTTCGATTTTATGGCAGCCCATTTCTTCATTTTGGAGCGTGCTTTAGCATCTGGCCAAACATTTGCGAAAAAATCTCGGGACACCACATCTCCAAAAGTTGGCAGTGATGTAGAGATGCAGTGTAACCGGATGAAGTCTTCGTTAATAAACTGTTTGGTACTGGTGATGGGATAACACTTATCAGAGT
>JAQFZG010003432.1:0-13659 GCA_034695465.1 Entomobrya nicoleti | reverse complement strand
AAATGACTTATGGAAAAGGAAAAACACTTCAACGTGTAAATTTTAAATTGATCTTGAAAATTTGATAACAAATATGAAATGCATTTTGTTATGTACATCGAGCTTTATTTATAAATCTCTTATTTTGCTAACCTCTAAAATTACATACATATATATACAGGAACTGCGTTGTTATTGTTTAAATGAGTTGGATAATCATATCATAAGTATAAAAAAATTATTAACTATAAACTTATATAAGTGTTATGTAAAACATGTATATACTTACATAGATATATATATATTATTAGAGATTTTGTTGCATAAGTTAATTTTTCTAGACTAATCTACACTCTAATTATATTATTTATATGAACATAAATTACAATTAGTTTTTATAATTAGTTTGATAGAACACAAGTGCGATCATTTGCGACAGTGAAGTTTTTTTTGCACCGACATTTGCCAGGCAGTTGAGGATTTGGTTGAGAACACATAGCGTTATCTGTACAGGAATACTCATTGCTATCCTTTTTATTACAACGAGACCCTACCAGACCCCTACAAGTTCTGGCTTCTTTATCATACTTGGCCAAACCATCCCTACAGTCGCATCGTCCATCAACACAAAATAAGGGCGGTATCGGGTCACATTCCGAACTAAACTGGCATGATTCCCCTTGACCTCCAAACTTTCCACAGTGACCACTCGGCAATTCAAGATGACCTTCTAAGCACTGACACTCCCGATACATGGAGGTTCCAACTTGAACACAATTTGAGTGTCTTCCACAATTCCCATCGTTAAGGCACGGACCTCCTGGGGCACTCAAACAGGAGCCAGTGCCAGCTGCGGATGAGTTGTCAAATATTTCGTAATTTGAGTACTTGCACAAACACTGATTATCAATACAAGCCAATTCAGGGGTATTACAAGGATTAGAGTCACTGTTACAGGGGTCACCGTAGTTGAGTCTCATTTCACAAGTTTTCATCGACGTCTCCAAATAGCCTTGAGCACATCCGCAAACTGCCACGTGTTCCAGACAAGCGCCATTGTCCAAACAGTCATCATCCCCGAAACAAATCGCACCCACTAAAGACACACACCGTTTGCGTCTCTTGTGATAAAATTCGCCAATGTTGCAAATGCATTTTCCCTCCGGGCCAGAGCAAACGTCACTTTTACATTCTAGGCCCCGGGTGCAAGGCTGTCCGTAATTTTTCTTGCGCTGACAAGTCGTCCCATCCAGAGACTGATAAAAGCCGTAAGAATTACAAGCGCAAATTCCTCCAGCACTCATGGAGCAAAAGGCCCCCTCTACACAGCGTATTGAAGGGGGTAAATCCTTGGGATTGTATTCCACGTATTCTTGAGCAATTTCAAAACATTTTTCTCCCAAACGAACAACACAAGTTTGACGGGTGTAGTCAAAAATAAAAGAGTTTTTCGCACAGTGGCAATAGCCATTTTGACACATGAGCCATTTTCCAAAGTCACAGTCACTGAAAATACAAGAATATCTAATTATCATTAAAAATTATATTATACTTAACAAATTAATTAGGGGAAAAAATTTCCAAGAATTATTTTTTGCATACCTGTCACAAGTACAAGGTTCTCCGTAACCCCGTTTGGCAAACTCCGTTTCGCCACTTTCACTCCCATTTCCATTCCCATTTCGCTGATGGTGGTGGTTATTGTGATTATTATTGACTGAAGTCTCATGGTGCGTTGACCTGACTGAAAATGTCAAAATCAACAACATCACATGAGAACGCATTCTTATCATTAGCCTCTTCTTTCACTGAGCGAATACTACCGCCAATACTACTAGCATTAGTGCTTGTTATGTAACTGGAATGATAAAGGTGGTGGAACGCTTGAGTTATTAACAACATTGCAAATTTTCTCGTTTACTCATATGAATGACGAAAAGGTTTTTTAAAATAAGAAACCCACTTTTGAATGGTTTGAAAAGTGTATTGGTATTGGGAAAATCAAAAAGATGTGCCAAGTTTCACTCATATTTAATATTTACGTAGTTAAATAATATTTTGTTTGTTTTTAAGTCGGTCGGTCGCGGTGAAACCTATTTATTTCAACTTGATCTACTTCAAAGAAAAATATTAACTCGCTTAATTGACTTAATATTCTTTGCAAATTTATGATAGGATTACTGTGCACGGCTGAAAGCTAATAAGGAGGGATAAAGTATTTAGATTATTATAAACTGACGGATTTAGAACAAAAATTTGTTAAATGTATTGTGAAGAATTAATGTGGCGCGTTGGAATACAGACACTTGAAACTAAAAAAGTGTACTTGGCTTTATTATACATTTATTCATGTGCTCCATTTTCATTTTGCAGAGATCATAATCATCATGAGCGTTCTACGGCGTACCCATACTAATAAAAAGGATGCTTCCTGCAAAAGCGCGCATCAAAAACAGTGTTTGCAATTCAATGTTTCATAAAAATAAAATAAAATATACGCATTTCACATCATCCAGCAGACTTCACAACTGCACATTATGTCAATCGTCTATCACCAAAATGTTTGTAATGTATGTGTGATGTGTTGAATTCTTCGTAAATTAGGAGGAAGGTCATTCAGCCACCACCACCATATCACAACCACAGCAGTAATCAAAGCGTGGGAGGACGGCGGCGCGGTGGTACCGTGCTATGGGTCCGCTGACTGTGACTCTGATCAACAAACCATCTTAATATACTTTTGTGACGTAACCTACTTCTAAAATACATGCTTAAGTACATGTATTGTGAAGAAGAAAGATGAAAGATATTTTCCGAACAAATTTGTTATTGATTTGTAATCCATTTACGATGAAAATTGGTAACTTGAAGTACAACGTCATTAGGGAAAAATTATCACTTGGTCGGGCTTACAAATCAAGGCAGATCCATCGACATCCAGGAATTGTGATGTAATACAGAAAACGAATGTCAAAGGGAAGTCGAGGAAAAGGCGATTCGTTTGATGCAAACTACATAACAATACATAATAGGAAAGAACAGCTTCACCGAAAACATCTTTTCTGCGATAAGTTAATTAATTAGTTTATGAATTGTGACATTGATATATGTACATACTTTCTACTGTACAACCTACGTCACATACTTAAACAGTTAAATATTAAATTAAGCAGACACGGAAGTTTTAAGTCAACGTAAATTCATATACATACACCACCGCCATACATTAAGTCTCCGCCTGCGCCTGTATACTTTGGTAATGATAGGGTAAGAAATCAGGTCACTCTAGCGTATTAATTTCTTGATTTTGCGGAAATGGGTCACACTTCTTTCACCTTCCTTTCACTACTTTTTACTTCAACTCTCTAAAGGTAATTAGCTTCATTAAATTCGTTTATCAACATCGGTTATATTGCTGTCAGGATAATTCATTCATAATTGACATCATCATAATATTTTTTCACTGATTATTGGTTTAATGACATGACAGTCAATTAGTTTACCTGTTTCGAAATTCTAAAACTAATATATCCAACTTATTACCTTCATAACGTTAACACTGTAGGGCATCTCTAGTCGAAAAGAAAAACATGGCTTATAGCATGCCACCAAAGCATTCTGCCAATTTCTTAAAAATAATGCATCCGTCTCATATAACCCCAACACGAAAGAGACTTGAACTTTCTAAAGCTCCCTTAAATGAAAGCACATCTCTCTGTAATTTTCTAACTGTCTATTTTAATTGCTGCTACTATCTCTGCTGTTCTCCTTTTCGCTTTACTACTGATACTACTGGCTTGAATTTCAAGATAACTGGAATATTTCCACAAAAGGTAAAAAAAAATAAACTTAAAAGAAACCAAGAATTTTAATAGTCAACTAATTATTTATTTGAAGGTCATCTGCGCTGTTCTGAACAGTCTCGGCATCATCATCATGTTCACCGAACTGCGCAAGTTGCTCCCATTTCTTGAGGATGAGATCACACCCTACAGATATTTTCAGATTTGCACCAATCTCTTCATTTTAATTTTCCAATTGTTGGGCCTAAAACGGTTTTGGATGAATGGAACCGAGTTCCTAGCTATTTTAAATTTCATTAAAAATCAGTCCCATATTTTACCATCTGGGTATTTAAAAATAAAACACAAAAACTTTAGTTGGTTAATTTGCCTTCTATTCTCATCCATGGCTTTGTACCAAGTACTGAGCAAGGTCATTCTGGCACCCTTTTCGGTCTTGAACTTTGGAACAACTTGGAACCTAAACCTAGTCTCCCAAGCTCACTACCTATTTTTCCTTACAAATCTAACCGAAAGTTATACCACAATCCCCATTGAACAACTGACCATTTTAGATTACTTCTTAGCCTTTTTTGTAGCGATAGGTTGGGTGGAGCGATACATTCTCGGATTTTTCATAGATCTCTCCTTGTTCTTCTCTGCATGTACCATTTGGTCAGCAACTTATCTATTTGCAGAACAACTAGAACAAGATTTAAAGTTCACTCGTCAATTTAGCCAGTGGAAACGTATGAGTTATTTGCAAACCGGAAGTCAGTCAGCCTCAATTTCTTTTTCAAGTCATTCAAGGAACGGAAGTTATGACAAGCTTAAATGGCCGGAAGTTTATAGAACTTACAACACAATCAAGCAATTATGTAAATTAGTTAACCATGCATTTGGCACAATGACAACAATTTACACGGCCAACTCTCTCCTCTACTATTCCATGGGCATGGACTCTGTATTGGTGACAAATGACCCTGTAATCAAAGCTAAGCTGGCGTTTTTCTTTTGTAACTCAGCTTGCATGTTTATTTTAGCAGCGGATGCTTGTAACCAATTGGACATTTTGAAGAAGTGGCTAATGGTAGATGACAATCGATATGGAATTCCAATGGATCAACTTAACATTGTCACCCAAGAACTTCAACATCGCGTGGTGGGTATGAGAGGAAGTAATATTTTTACAATTACTTATCCTGTTTTATGGCATGTAAGTATGTACGCAAATTTTAAAGGGTTAAGTTTATTGATTAGAATTATTTAACCAAAAATTAAAAATCTGAAACTTTAATTTGGAAATAGATGATGACAGCGGTGGTCACATATTTTATCATTTGCTTGCAAACCCGGAAACATGACCAGGTCCATTCTGATGAGATGTTTGACCCCGAAAACTGCACCTTTTCAACAGAGGTTTGAATTTCAAGCTGATATCATCTCTTTTTAGTGTTCTAGATTCTAGAGTCATGTCGAGTTGTTATTAAAATACATGATAGTATTGAATCTAACAATAAAAGATTATCTGGAAAATATTGAGTAACGAGTTTAAGTCATTTACCTCCAACAACACACACATTTTTATATTAAAAAGTTGAATAAGAATGCACGTGTATTTCCATAATCATTATACGTGTTACTTCACTTTCGTTAAGTAACATAATGTATCAATCAACCCAACGTACAATACGTTCAACATGGCACGCAATAATTACCCAATTTACCCAATTGACAATGACTCCAGTCGCTAATGTATGAATGCTTGTCAATTTTTTTTTCTCAAAACTTCTTTCGTTTGATGAAAATTATGTCCTCCCTCAACAATCTACGTACTTTTTCTTTCACCTCCAAAACTTGCAATCAATAACTTCCTAACCAAGTATTTATGCTCACACGTATGCATACATATATATTTAATTTTGCTACATACAACATAATCAGCATTTTTAAACACACACAAGGAGCCTTCTACCAGTCAATGTTGCACTTATTGATCTTATCTTGTCATTCTTCAAATATTTTTTATTGTTAGGTGCACGTTAGGTCTATAGCACTTTTTCCCATTCATTATTTTTCATAACATTTGCACGTATAAATTGTCTATTTTCTAAAGAAAATCCAACAGTTCTCATAAAACCCTTCTCTGGAATAGAATTCAAGTTTAAAAACATGGCTTTTCAACAAAGTAGAAAATTTCACACTTTTCTCAGATCTCCCCAATCCCTACAAAAAATACGAGATTCCTCCACCAATTCCCCATCTCCCTCCAAAACAAAATCTTCCGATCTAACCAATTTCCTAACAGTCTACTTCAACTTTGCTTATTTTCTCTGTTGTTGTCCTTTTCGAATCATAAGTGACGACAGCGGTTGGTTCACAGTTCGTACAAGCATACTGCAAAAAATAATATGCGCATTTCTCAACACTTCAGCTATAATTCTAATGCTAACTGGGCTAAGAACCAAAATTAATGCAACAGCTTCGTCAAAACACCAGAACCCTTTGGAATACTTTGGACTACTATCCGCCTTCTTTGGAGCAGCTTTCCAGAGCTTAACTTTAAAAAGATTTTGGAACAATCAAGATCACTTTGTGGATATTCTCAACTTTATCCGAAGCGAGCGTCATGTTTTACCACGAACGAAAATCAGAGTATGTAAATGTTATCAAACTACTAATTACTTTAATTAATTAACTTAATTTTAATTCAAAACGTTTATTTTCGTTTGATTAATAAAATTCAATTTAGATTGAAAACAAGGCATTCAGCAGGGTCATCTGTACCATTTTTGCTGTTATGCCTTTATACGAGGTTATCTGGAAACAAGTTCTAGCCCCTTACTCCACCTGGTCGAAAACAATTTGGAACAGAGCCTTAGCCTCGGAAGCTCGTTACGTATTTTTCATTACAAGTAATCTGACTGAGAGCAAGGCTGTTTTGGAGCCTGACCAATATACATCACTGGACCACTTTTTGACCGCTTTGGTGGCTCTTGGATGGGTTGAACGATACCTTGTCGGCTATTACATTGATTTATTGATGCTATTCTCTGTTATAACAGTTTGGACTACGACTTATTTATTTTCCCGGAAGTTGGAAGATGATATTCGACAAACCAGTAAAACTTTTAACTGGTCTCTACTCACACAAACCCACATTCCTTCGATAGCTATATCCCAAAACCTTAAACAGTTTAATAAAAGGACATCATCCTCATCCTGGTCGGATATTTATAGAATGTACCAAAGTGTCAGGAATTTGTGTGATTTGGTGAATAAAGCGATTGGAACGCTGAGTACACTGTACTTGGCCGATTGCATTTTATTCTTGTCGACTGGCATGGATTCGGTTTTGGTGACAAAGGAGATTCGTATAAAAGTCAGGCTGCTATTCTTCGTTTGCAATTATGCCTTTGTTTTCATTTTGTCAGCGGATGCGTGTAATCAGGTAAATAAAATAATTTATTTGGTTTTTTCAAGTTCATCGTTAATTATCTTTCAATTTGAATGAACAGGTAGAGAACTTAAAATATTGGCTGGCCAAAGATGAAAATCGACGAGACATCCCACTCGATCAATTGAACATGGTTATGAGTGAACTCCAGATGAGACAGGTGGGGATTCGTGGTAGCAATATTTTCACAGTGACTTATCCGCTTTTATGGAATGTGAGTTTTTTTTGCAAAACATTTATTAATTAAATCTCAAATTTCTTTTCCCGAAAAAAATATTTAATTTGACCTCATTTCTGTTTTTTTAGATGACCACCACAGTGGTTACGTATTTCATAATATGTCTACAAACTCGACAACAAGAGCAAAAGGAAGTAAATACATTGAAATTGACTACCTTAAATTGTACCAAAAACTTGTAATAAAAAAATTAAACAGCCAACGAAAGTAAACCTTGTACCATGATCTCATTCCCTTACAAATTCAAAAACACCAAACGAATCAAGTTTAT
Source organism: Entomobrya nicoleti (assembly GCA_034695465.1). Lineage (NCBI taxonomy): Eukaryota > Metazoa > Arthropoda > Collembola > Entomobryomorpha > Entomobryidae > Entomobrya > Entomobrya nicoleti. The sequence continues at coordinate 5,932 of JAQFZG010003432.1, read as the reverse complement.
TATGTTGATCGATCAAGATGAGTAATCATATTTTGATAACGAGAAGAGAATACTAAACGAGCTAAGTGGAAGCACGCATATAATTTATTCCAGCCTGAAACAGAGTCACGTATAAATAAATAAATTCATTTGTTTTGTAAACATTTTGAAAATGCAAGTAAAATAGCCAAATTGTCCAGGATTGTAGTGTTAGTGTTAGAAAACGAAACAACATTTTGTTGCATTGCTTCCAGCTATATTAATGGGAAAACTGATTTTGATTCTCTCAAATATTCATTTCATAAAAAAATATACAGTTAAATTGAATATTACACACTTTTTTAAATGTGATTACATGCGGGGGTCAAAACTTTTAGCGTATGTCAATTTCTAAGAATCACATGAACTTTGAACAAAAAATGTCATGTGGCTGATAGTTGTGATGCGTTTCAGAATGGATTAATAAATAAAATAACATTTTAAATCAAGATTGAAGTAACCCATAACCGGACATTAACACTACAATTTCAATGTCACTTATCCTGGGAGCGTCAACCATAATATTGTATTTGTAGCATGTTAAAATTAAGGACGCAGACAACTTAAATATATGCAATTATCAAGTCATATTTAAATACATATTTCATCACTTAAATAATCATTTCATAAACGATCAAAACTAAATTTAAAGATAAAGACCAAACCAGTAATTTCATTGATTCCATTAAAGTGTGCAGAATATCCCAGTTTATTCCCTATTTCTTAAAGGTCTATAGAATTGATTAGTATGTATTTCTGCAATCTATTCCAGTGTGAGTGTTATCGAATAGCTAAGCCAAAGATTATCTTGGTTCGAGTTCGTTCATGATACTAGCGAAACACACCATTCATTTGACATCTACTCAATAAATGTTTCATTATCTTAATCTTCACTTTCTTCGTAAAAAATGATTTGCTTTTCTAAGTATTAAACTATTTTATTTTAAGGTGTGATGCTATTATAAAACGTAGTCAATACAATATACTCTACAAATATGATAGACAAGCCATGAATCTTCATTATTGTATCATTTACCTCTCAATTGCATCAGAGGAAATTATTCAACAAAACTATTGAAGAAAACTTGCCAAAATGGCAAAAAGTGCGTATTACCCTGATTTTAAAGTAGCAATCATTGTAATTTTGGCTCTGCTTCCTTATATGGAAGTAGCTGATGGTTATTCACAGGTCAAACAAAGGAAGTGTGGAGTTCTTTATTCTGAGGAAAACTATGCTGGCGAAAAATACATACTCAATGATCACGACCGGTCCTTGAATCTCGCAGAAGATTCCAATCACGATTCCCATCAGTATGGCTGGAATACCACTGGCTCTGTAGAAATCGAAAATGGTTGTTCGATTGGAGTGTGTAATGAAGCTTATTTTGGTGGAGATTGTAATGAATTGGCGGCTGGTAATTACCCAAACCCTACTTATCTGAACATGACAGATTTTCGGTCTGTTGACTGTACATGTGTCAAGGTATAATACACAAAATTAAATATAATTAAGTAATTTGAGTACAATTGTGACATAATATTACTTTTTTTCTTGTTTAAGGAGTGCAAATGTTCTGATATTTTCATGAAAAAATCCTCATGTGCAAGAGCATATTTCAAGGGAGGTTGTAGTACCTGCCATTCATTATACACCGATCTTGGGAATAATGGTTCATATTTTCCAGAATTTAAGGGTATTCCTAGTGATGTGGAATCGCTGAGATTGAGGAAAGGTTGTACGTTAACCATTTATTCAGAAGAAGATTTTGAGGGCGATCAGGAGATAATTTCTAGTGAAATTGTTGAGGTATGTGTCGAAAATTAACTTTTGAACTTTAATTAATTTAAACCTGAGGCCAGATAAAAAAGTGCATCATTTTATTGAAACGCAGGACTTCAAAGGGACGATTGGCTCTCATGAATGTGACTGCGATGATACACTGTACCAACCTAGAGTCCATCCACCCAGGCCAGATTCATGTATGTATAAAAATACTTGTATTTAATGAATGATTGAACTGTTAAATTCTTCAAAAAAAATCATGCAAGTAAAAGCAAATACTTTTACCACATTTCAATTTAGATCCACCACTGATCGACATTCCAGGTTCGCTGGACGAAGTAATTAAAATGCTTTCTGATGAAAAATACTCCAACCACCCTGGTTTGAAAGGAGCTTTTCATTCATTGAGAAATAGACGGAGTTCACGAAACGCTTATATTCTTCTCCTAGGGGCCACTGGTGCAGGAAAAAGTAGCGCTGTAAGTATTTCTTGAATACTATAATAATATTTTTAGCTAACCTTTATACATTATAGATTAATGTTCAAACAAGTAAGTTTTGTGTTCGCGAATCATATATTTAATCATAAATCTTGCAGATAAATTTGCTCTTTGATAATCCTAACATAACAAAGGTTGGCGGACAAAAATCAACTACTACAGATATTCAGTAAGTATCATCTCCGAAACTCTCTTAAAAAATAAAAATCCACGTAATATTATTGTCCAAAAAAGTTCACTTTTTGTTTTCTAGTGAGTTTCGGATCCCAGTAGCAATAGATGAGCTTGGTGTTGCGAACTCGGAACTTCGTGTTATTGACACTCCTGGGCTTGGTGACACACGTGGCATGGAACAAGATGCAAAATTTCTCGCCACCTTGGACAGCTTCCTTGCAAACCATGAAGAGCTCAAAAATAGAATCCCGAATGTTGTCCTTGTCTTCCATAAATTTAATGATAACCGGTTTGATGGCGAGGGCTCTAATTTTGTGAGAATGCTTCGGGGTTTCGACGACTTCCATTCACGAATCACAGATGAAAATTACTCTAATGTAATTTTTGTCTTTTCTCATTTTTGTTCCGAATCAAAAGCAAATCAGAAAAGGCCGGAAAAGTTACTGGGTCATTTCAAAAAGGTTATACAGGATTACAGCACTTTTCCCAAACCCATTTTGCTTACAGTTGCGGAAAATAAAGCGAAAGAACAAGAAATTCCAATGATAAACGGATATTTTAAACTGCCCAATAATGAATACTTCCCAAGAAACTTATTTAACAAATTAAATACTGTAACGAAAAATGGTAAAGATACAATTGGACAAGGAGTATTCACAACAGCATTTCGCGATTCCGAAGATTTCAATGTGACCTCACACACTTTCAAGTTGGTTGATAAAGGCAGCAATAAAGTGCAATACTACATGCGTCTTTTGTCGGAAGCGCTGATTGGAGTGAACAAAACTGAGATCTCACTGTTACTTCAAGATGTTTGGGAGCGACAGGTTCCTGTTTCCATACGCAAGGATTTTTCGTTATCACTGCCGTATCTACAGAAGGCTCTTAACATTAAGAAAATAAATACAAAAGCAGATATTCCAAGAACTTCCACTGCCATATTGGCATTACTGACTTCTTTAAAGCAGGATGAGGGTACGACAATGCTTTTGGAAAAAGCATTGAACATAAAACCTCCAAGTTTTAAGCAAAATACTGTGGCCGGATTTAGTTACAATGTATTTAAGGATACCTACTTACCCTTTTCGCCCCTTAAAATGGGAGATTTGAAGCAGTCCGACATAGGCTTCCAGATTCCTAAAATGTTAACATGCAATTTGGAACCTGGAGAAAAGGAAATTTATTACACCTTTGAAAATAAAGAGAAGTATTTAGAACAAAGATTACAAAGCCTTGGCGTTGAAGGTACGATTTCACATGAGAATTTCACCGGAATTGTCAAGCCCGGTCACAACATAAAAGAAATATCTTTCAAAAATGATAGCTGTTCTCTAAGTGCAACTCGAGAGTTTAGACTGTTTGAGTTCGTTTTGAACGATAGGTTAGATTTAACGGATGAATTTAAAAGTATTGTGAAGAATTTGCCACCTTTTAACGAAACAGACCATGAAACTGTTGTGAAATGGACGCAATTTTTTAATGATTATGGAACTCACGTCGTGAAATCAGTTTATGGAGGAGGATCCATTGAAATTCAACTACACAGTGACAAGCCATACAACGCTGATGTTTCTCAAGCACTTTTTGATTTGGTGAAATTTGCTGAAGATATGTCCTTCGTAATTGATGACAATGGAAATAGCACTTCAAGAAAAACCGTTTTGAAGGACGGAACATCCCATTCACTCACCTTTCTTGGAGGGGACTCCAATTATCACACTGCAGACCTTACAAAGATGTCGGTGGAGGAAGCTAACAGTTTAATAACAAATTGGAAAAAATCTTTGAAATTTAATCCGACAGTACTTAACACTGAGATGAAGCTTGTACCCATGAGCCATATTGTGAGGAAGCTTGGGCAAAATTTTTCATCTGAAATCGATAGGGTTACATTCCTTTTATTTAAGTCCAAGCTAAGGTATGTGCCGTCAAATAATAAGGAAGACGACAAGCTCTCTAGACAGAATACACAATTATTAATTGAAACTAATAGAAGGATTGAAGAATTAATGATCCAAAACCAACTGATGGACATGGCCATTAAAAACAGAACTCTGGACTTGGAGCAAAAAAGGCTAGATTGGGAAAAGGAGAAAGCAATATTAGATAAAGAGTTCCAAGCAAACCAAACAAAATTAGAAAATGAGCAAAACGAGCGTGATCTTAATCATACACTTAAATTGCAAAAAATGCGAGACGATCATGAAGCCAGAATGGCTGACAAGCAATATGAATTGGAAAAATTACGAATAGCGGCTACTAGTACTATGCGTCCTATACCTATATTTACTGGTGGTGGCGGGGGTGGGGGAAGATGTCTCAAAGCAGGAACACAAATTTTAATGGCTGATTTCTCTGAAAGGAGTGTGGAATCACTAAAAATGGGAGATATGATTTTTGACAAAGATTTTATACCAAGTAAAGTTATTGGTGTGTCGTATGAATTTCTTATGAACGAGAAACTTTACGGATTTGGGAACGATCCAGCCTTCTTCACCGAAAATCATTTATTCGTAGGTCCATCCACCAAAGCCAAAGTTGATAGCGAGTTTGAATTATACGCAAAATCAACCTCTACTTTGTACCATGAGAATCCATTGATGGAGTATTTCAACGTTACTGAAGTAAGGACCAAGGATCACGTGTCTTTGTTTCATTTGAAAAAATTCCCATATTCTTTGGATACAATTAAGGTTCCTGTTTTTGAAGATACTCAGACATACCCAATGGACACTCCCGTTTACTACATTCAGGTGGATAGCCCTACTGGAACTTACTTTGCAAATGGGTACGTTTGCAGACATGACATTCCTCCAATGGAATACTGGCCAAACACAATGAGCTTACTATTACAACTCATAAATACGCCTTCATTTGAAAACATTTCCAAGTTAAAATATACACTTCCGGTTGTTCTTGCGTTAGATGGCATTACCGATCAAGTAGCTGCAAAGGTTCAGGAGTACTTTCAATCTGATATGGAGTCCTGTAATAATCAGTCCTCAGATAAAGGTTACTCTTTAATGACGTTGGGTGACGTAGACATGGAACAGTGCATTCCAAAGCTATTTAGCAATCCTTCCGTATCTTATGTGGGTATACATTTGTATGCAAGGGCTGGTGTCATTTTGGCTCCACATTTAGACGGAACAATGGGTATAAGTGACAGTTATGTGGCTAACCAACAGCATAAATTATACAGTGTCATAATCAATGAATTGGATAGATTAGTTGAGGAGCTGAATAGAGAAATTTATGCTGACATGTCTGAATGATTAATTTTAAATGCTTTTTGAAATTATGGATATCACGAAATGAAAAATAAATCGAATCGTTAATCCGGATATGTGTGTATTTTTTATAAAAAGCTTTATTTCTTGAGGATTCATTATTTAAGAAATATTTAGTTACACTTGTCAAAACAAAGAAAACTACTTTACCATAATATGCATATTTT
>JAQFZG010003431.1:0-13662 GCA_034695465.1 Entomobrya nicoleti | reverse complement strand
CCCTAAGTTAGGTGGGGTATCCTGTACTAAACTGATAAAAAAGTGTAACGTAGGGGAAGGGGTCCGATTTTAGCGTTAGGAAGCTATCGAAAACTTTAGTTTTCGGGCGTTCTGCTCGTTTTAAATAATTTGTCTCTTTTTTTACTCACAGTCGCTCAAAAATTGAGAATGAACTCACTGATTACAAAACAATTATGCGAGCAAATAAAATAATGTTACATGTCTATAAAGTGATGAGATAACCTTTGATGATAATTTGCTGACTTGTATAATGCATTAGCACTCAAAAATGTATGCAACCTTTGCATGTGTGTCTGAGTTCAATGAGTAAAGTGAACACACTTCATTAAAAACTTGTCGGTCGTTCGTGCTGGTTTTGCTCCAGTGGTTGTAGTCCAGTTCAGCTAGAGATAATGTGAATAATATGTCTTCACAATTCTTGATCCTTAACGCAGGGAAAAAGAAAAGGTGGCAAGTAAAGAAAAAGGAGTGGTCACGTTAATCCAACGAAACTAAATAGTTTTTTTCGTGGAAGTATAAATTTTAGATTTAGCTCATGAAAGATGAGTCATTGTTTCGAGGTTGTAATGGACACGTCATCATCATCATGCATAAGTATATACACCCATTTCCGTCATTGCTGATGGTACAATCGAAGTGAATACAGGCTAATTTGATTTCACTTACCAAATTGCTTAATATTTAATGACTTACCCAAATTTGGAAACGTTCCCACTGCACTAAATTCCTTTGAAGTATTCGCACTTCATCTTCCACAAATTCATGAGATTAGGTGGACTTTGCAGATTGCAAAACACATGAATACGGGCAAAAGTCCCACCGACCCTACTAAATTAAAAGGTCTTGTGGGAAAATCGCTCGTATTTAGTGTTTTTTTGGATGATTACATGTATTCCGAGAGATTTTTTGGTGGAAAGGGAAAGACAGCTTCTTGACACAGTCATAGTCTATCCATGAAAGGAGGAAATGGATGGTAACGCCTTCCTGAATGATTTGGGAGCACAAGAACAAGTTCGGTTTATATTTGGGATCCTTTTTCCAAACGCAGGTAGATGTCGTATCATACTTCCAAATGTGAACAAAGGCAACACTGAAAAAAAGAAGAAATAAACCAGCTCATTTGTTTCCAAAATTATTAAATATCACTACTAAAATTAACCAACAGTTTTATACGTTAGAATTTTTTGTAATTTCTGTAAAAAAAACTATGCTAAATATCCTTATTTTTCGTCAATAAAATTAAGATGGCTTTTTATAAATAAATATATCCTTGCAAACCAAGCAAATTATAGAAGATTTCTAAATCTAAAATCCACTGAAGCTTTTTAAACCATAACCAGCCAAGTCACAAAATGCTAGTGACCTGTGCTTGTGTGCCACGTTTCATTTTTGATTGCTAACTAATTCTCATATATTATGATCCTCATTATCAACTTAGTTAACGTCTTTCACCATATGATGCACACTGCATTGTGCATTATTTTTAATCTTCAAAAAAATAAAATCTTAACTAAAAAAAACCACACAGCAAATCGAGTGATTGGCCCTTCAGTATCAAACTAATAATCTGTATGTCTGACAGTTCTTTGCTCATTATCGCAAAAAAAAGAGTATAAGGAATGCATAATCCAAACATAATGTATTTTAGGTTTCTAAAACAAACGCGAAAAGGCTCTTTGCCTTGTAATTTGATAATAATGTTGAAACAATTTTCTTTCTCAAGAAAGCTAGTGATGTGATGCCATGCCAGCTGTGTACGATACGATGAGCAATGATCAAATTTATTCGATACGTGCTAACTACCTTATACTTCCTCTCCTGGATTGCAAACGTCTGCACTTATTTGCCTTTTTTTCCATGGAAAAAATAAATATCAAGCATACTGGGGGTAAAAAAAAATATCAGTCTGAAGTGCACAGTGCACACTCGTCATGCTATGATTACTTTTGGTATGTTTGACCCCATCATTTATTCGAATATCTATGAATGAAGCAAATTCCGTGGAATGAAAACTTTTGACGATAATGCCAAGAGCAAAGTACTTTTCTGCGTTTATTGCCCAACTTACATTATCTTGACTCCATGTACTCCTGCATGGCTTGATTATTATCAATGGCTTAGTTAACGTACTGGGTGACTGAATTTCACATTTTTATCAACCCAAACATGTACACGGGTTGAGTAAGAAAAAAGGATGGATTGTGGATGTGTGCACACATTAGCGATTGTTGCTATTTTCATTGCTAAAAAACAGACATAAAATATACAACACATCTACTCTTACATCTTAATGCCACGAAAAAAGCAAGACGTTTCCGCAATCAGTAAAACTGACTGGTTGAAACGTGTTTCACGTGTTGATCTAAAATATCGATAAAAAAAGCAGCTTCCAGCAGTGGGATAAACAGAGGACTCGGGTGATGCTGGCTTACCACACAAAAGGTTTTTTTTCTGCTTGCGCGGTAGTCATGGTGTCGGAAGCATGCGTCCGTGTCTGACCGACACATATACTTTTTTTTAAAGGAATCTTTAAACGAAGACAATAAGTAGAAGTAGAATAGTTATAAGTGATAACGAATACTAACTCAAATATTAGAGAATTAGTAAAGTTAGCTTATTGAACAGACGGAATCATTAGGAATGCTGATGGGGTAGTTCATTTTCAAAAAAATATCGTTATGGCCCTCTTGTTATTCAATTTTCTTTTCTTTTTTCTCTCTCTCTCTTGGGCTGACCTCATGAGAAGGACTAATGCGATAGCTAATTAGCTGTGCTTGCTATCATGCTATATACCTTCTTGCTTAACTTATCATCATTATCATCACTATACTTTTACAGTTTAAACTGCAGTCTGCTGCATTTCAATGAGACCCTGAACTAAATACAAGGACTAGAAAAAATATATATTTCAAAATATATTGGGGCGGAAAACGTATATCTTCCTTGTTGAATACATAAGTAATGTGAAAAATCCCGCATAAACATTCATTCAATACAAATGAACTACACAAAACTCATGTGCAAGTTAAATTCTAGTACAAGATGAATGAAAATGAAGGAAAATACTAATATTTCATTAATATTTTTACGATAGGATATTGCCTTCGTCGCCGCCAATTGAGTTGAAATGCTGCAAAGATGCACCTTTTGAAAAAAATGACCATAAGTATATGTATAACTTTTAAGAATAGCAACAGCTATACATACACATATATACATACTAGGCAGCAGGGGCCAATTATATTTTTTTAGGAAGTCACTAAATCCTAAAATGAGTTGTTAAGTACACTTTAATTAATATTAACAGTGCACAGCTTGTAATAAACATGTATGTTTTATTTTATTTGCCAAACTAAAAAAAGAAGAAGATTGATCTGATTGATAGTGAGGAAATAAATCCTTCCAGTATGCTGCTATCAGAGCATCTGATCAATATCGTGAAACTCAATTAGCCAGCTTATTGTGAGCACCTGTTGAGATTTGCAAATAAAAAAGTACTTTTCTTTCAAGACAAATCGTAAAAGGAAGCTGTCAGAGTACGAATACAAAAACATGCGATGCAATGCAATGGTTGGGTAATCCAAAAAAACTGATATGTCTTCTTAAACAACAAAATCAAACTACAAAAGCGCATATTTATTATAATTTATTAATATGTCATGTCAGCATTTCTTGTTCTAAGACCCTTTTTTATGCAAATAATATTCCTAATTAAATTACAGTAATATATGCACTTTTTGGGCTATATCGTAACACAAAATACATAGAGCTTATAGATACAGCAACCAAATAAATATGAAATCGATAAAGATCACCAGACAATCTTTTTTTTTTTTTAATGAAGTTTATTCCAAATGTGTGTGCTGAGTTCGTAACTATTTATCACCACACTATAAAAATAAAGATAACTTCAGTGTTTTCAAAAAAAAGAGTGTGGTTCAGAAAAAAAATGTTGTGGTCTGCTACCTAATACCTATACATCTTGTTATTTAAAAAAAATGATGATCACAAACCGGCAATTGGTGATAAGATAAATGAATGAATGAACTAAACCTTTTAATAGTGTATAATTTCCTATGTTCTTTTATTAATCAATTCCCTAAAAACCGACATCGTCTTCTTCTCATCCCCATTAATAGTTAGCTGTTTGAGAGAAACTGGTAGCTTGCCTGTCATTACACTGCACTGCGCTGACTGACTGAATGTAGATACATTTTTATACGTGGTTAGCAGTAATAATGATAAGCAGCCAGTCAGTCACTCACCAGCCAGCCAGTCCTACAGTTTTTTTTGGTACAAGGGGAAAAAATGAAAAGAATGATGAATGAATACATAACAACCGAGTAAAAAACAATTTCGTTCTAATACCGCTCATTTTTCATCATCATCACTTTTCTGCATCTGCCGTAAAATTCACTGATTTGGAACTCTCTCAGTATCTTTAGAAAAAAAATATGTTGTCTACAAGATATTTTTTTTGATGAGTTTACTACTACCACCAGCACAGCACACACATCACCACAACCACCCCACCAACAGGTAAAGCGTGATATATAATGTACGACGATCAACATCTTTACGAGAATTCTCAAGTTGTAAATTTTTTTTTGACTACTTTCCTCAATAATCGAAATATTTCGTCTAATGGTCATCATCATACATTTTAGAAGAAAAGAGACTTTTGTTCGTTTTTTTTACAATGATACCCAGTATAATGGAATAGGTACACGTTATATGCCTAACTAAATACAAATCTATTACTAGCTCTTTGTATTATAATGTACATAATACATCAATAGTACTAACTACATCAAATAGACAGAAAAAATTCTTAACTGCAAATAGAGAAAAAAAAAGCGTGAAGATGATGCACTGTGGTTCATTGGTATGCAACGTTGGGATGATGATGATGATATTCTTCCTTTCTATTCTTTAAGAAAAACTGTACCTAATTTACAGAATGAAATATATTTCAAACAATTTTTTTTACTTATTGTAGGGTAAAAAAATGAATTTTTAATGCTTAGAAGCTGACGGCATTGATGAATGCATCATTTTTTAGAATGCTGTAATGTTATCACTACTAATATATATATGTTATACTAGTAGCACATTATTTTATCATTTTTATATCCAAGGCTCAAAAAAAAAAGTTTCGACCAGGGTATGAAACTTTGTAAATAAAAATGTTAAAGATTTAAATCTTGATTTGATTACAATTCGATACACCACGTGAAGTAGTGTTATCTTGTGAGAATATATGAAAGATGACGATGAAAATTCATCGTATTATCATTAAAAGTTGTCTTTTTTTTGTGAAAACATTAGTTATAGAAGTGAAAGAAACTAAAACCAAGTTATCAAGAAGAAAATATATATACTGGCTGCAGAGATGTTGTTGATGATGATGGAGGTTTTACCTTGTGTGTCTCACATTGTTCGAAACTATATTACATACCTATATTACAGACATGTATGTATCTATGTATATTTTTTTCAATTTTCAATGCTAAAAAAATATTTTACTACTGATTTGCTACTTACTGCCTCACTCAAGTGAGTAGTTCCGATTGTATCTTAAATGTATTTTTTTTATATATTTAGACGATTTCCTCTTTACAATTTTCTTTTTATCTCCTACGGAGTTAACAAGGTGTATATTTTTGGCAAACGACCCTGCTGATAGTATGCTTCGATGATGTTTTTACATAACATTATGGCAGTAAATAGCATCAATGGCCAAATCCACTTTTATGCAGGTTTTCTTTGAGTGTTTCGAAAGGAAAAAAAAATCAGGTTTTGTCGGATATGATATTTTTTCCAATTGGATGATGATTTGGCTACGGTAATGATGTAAGATATGTCTTGTTGTAAAATACCTTGATACAGAGTCGAGTCGTGTGTGCTTCATGAAGACAAAAATGATGTAGTCACAATGTTGATAGCTTGCGCTATAAAAATTGCAGAAAAAAATACATTTCCGAAAGAATCACATCACACACACATCACTTTTTTTGTTTTGCAATATGAATAGCATTAAGCATTCAACAGAGGGGCTCTTGTGTCGTGTGAACCTTGAATCCAACCGTTGGAAAATGTTAATTAAACATACTAATAGAACAAAACCTTGCTGGATGAATATAGAAAATTTCTACTATGATATATCACACTATTTGTCAACGAAAAATAGTAGTGTGCTATATTTCGAGAAGGCTGACAACAGACACACACACACGTGTACTCCATTAGTCAATAAATTTCCATCTTATTACTATCCCTCTGCCATTAACACTAATACCAAATTATACGACAATAACGACTTCTCAGAAAGCATGCAAAGAAAAAATTTAATTTCTATGAATGGAAATCAGAAAAAAAGAACAGTAAGTCATGCACAATGCACAGATGCTGCAAACTAACAAAAATTCGTCAAAAAATTAAACGAATGTACACTAAATAAAGTGATAAATAATACGAGTAAAGGTATATATTTTTATGTGACGACGACGACACTTTAATAGGTTTCCATACTGATTGAGCGAGAGGAAACAGTAGTGGAATGCAATGTAAAATGAATTATTCACATGTTATTCTATAAATATAAAAATGTATTAATTGTTCACTACTGGCTCATAATATAATGCACTTACGTTTTCGACTGCATCGTTATTACTATCGTTTGTGTGATGTGATAGGATGTCAAACAAATTGAAACATTACATGCATACTAACAAATTACTACACAGCTATCTCTCTCGCTCTAGACTATTAAAATACAGTGATGCACACCACCACCATATATCCATCCATTCGAAATGGTTTCAATGCCTACCAGCTGAAAAACGATGCTAATCAGTTTTTAATAACATGAGTCATTTGATTGATAATTTGATGGTATATTGTGCATTGGTTGTTTGTACTCTGTACATCTTTCCTTATCGTTCTCATCATGGAAAGAAACAACTTGTCATAGCAAACGTGAACGTAACAAAGTATATACTTTGTAACTTTGTAATGATGATGCTATCTCTTGGTCTGGTCAACAAAATGTAGTTTTAAACCACAATATTGAATTTGTTCAATGTCTACTTTTCCCTTACCCATTTCACTTGACACAATGACTGTACAAAAAAGACACTGTTGTTGCCGTTGCCATGATATACTATCGCTTAGCGTGTGAAGTGTGATGATTAAGGAACACATTTACAAATTATTATGCTATAACTGATGAAAAGCATATGTATTACTAGAGTGAGCATTTCACATGACCCTCACAATTTTAACAGACGTCATATATAACGCAAGGTAATTTACCGGTTAAAAATAATCTGAAGAAAAAAGCTCACCTGTCCATATCGGTCATTATACTTTCCATGCAACTAATTTCCTCTTGTATATATATTTATTATTTAAATTCACAAAATTCTTTAAGGTAAATTTCCAGGACAAGAAACATTCACTCTTTTGTCTTTGTTGAAATATTTAGTTGATCATTGAAACACAAATGTACTAAGAGAACAAGAAAGTAAAATAAATTAATTGATAGTCCGTTTGTGAACAAGCTGTTTGTCAAATACACGTGCAATTATAGAAAAAAACTGAATGTACATTCTGGAAAGCTACTGGTAATACGCAATGTACTAACTGTTTTAATGTAAACTTATTAAATGATTTAAAAAACCACAGAGAAAATCCACCTAATTGAGAGAATCGTTTATTAGTCTCGGCTTCTGTTATGCTGGCGTGAAGTCGAATAGACAAGTGATCGACAAGTTGAGTTGTGACTGCGAGAGTCATTCATCAGATTGTAGCAGCAGCAGAAGAGGAATATTTTGTATGCCTATCACACTGACTACTCAACAAAGTGGTGGTGGTTTGGTGGGGTAGATTGAATAACGTATGGTACGGTACGACGAGGATGTGAATGATTGATTCTTCTCCAGCAAATGAGAGAAGCACGAGAGTGACGCACTGGTTTGTTGACTGTGTGGCAGTGGCAGTCATATAGTTGTCCTCGTCTTGAATCGTTTGTCTTGTCAGTCGAGGTGTCGAGGAGCGTTTTCTTAGGATTTGAAGTAAAACTGTAATTCGTATTCATGTATTGGCAGAGAAACGAGAGAGCAGCTCTATCCAATGTCTCCCTGTCTCGAGCTCATTCAGTTCTCCTCATTTCAACTCAACGTGCACGGTGATTGTATATATGATTGTTATTGCATTCATGATGACGAATATGATGATGATCATCGTCGTCGTCATGATTAATATTATTACCTATACTATGCAGTATTACTTTTTGTATAAACAAGTCGTAACTACAGTACGCACCATGGTTTAAAAGCTTGAAGAGCTAATCTATAATGCACAGTAGTCTAATTTTAAGAAGAAAATAAAAATATTTTTACTTGGCTGATGGCTGACTTGGCAAACTGGTTGGTATGAATGAGAGACTGCCGTTGCGTTACTTTGTTGCATGGTGCGTGCAAGTTGCATTTATTCGTTCAGATTCCTTTGATATTGTATTTCCAGAGATGTACATAATATTTAATGTAATTTTAAACCACATTTAACATTCTGGACCGAATAACACGTAATGTAGTTAGAGCAATGCATTTTGGTTCTGAACCGAAATGGTAAATGATATGCATTGAATACATATGTGCATACATAATTGATACATATGAAAAAGTGCACACCATTAAACAATTAATGTGTATTAAACTGCATTTATGTAGTAATAATAAAACTGTTCCGAAAACTCCACTATAGCTTCTTAGCATTTCGTAAATTACTCTCAGAATGTATAGTAATTAAGCTCGAGGCCATTATACGAGAAATCACGTACTGTTACCCAACTCTGATACAAGCATTTACCTCCGTCTCTGCACTATGAAAAATACTCAAATAAAATCATCATCGTCCCTCGATAAACTTTAACTTAACTCATTCGTCTTTTCTGCCATTTTTTTTCTCACTCCACTCCACCGACATGACTATACACCACAAACATATTACAATGATAAATGAATTTACTAATGGACGAGACATGAAAACGTTAAGCAAAAGTGAGGAATAAGAGTATTAGTCACTCGTAAACTCGCCCGCTACTTTGTTGGTGTCATATCGTTAACACATTCGTCAACAAAGCCACAAATTGTTCGCTTACTACAAACTATTAGCTGGTCCTCCTATCTATCTATTGTTATTATGCAACTAGTGTGAATGTAAATAATATTATTATTTAAGTCGGTCACAAACTCGTTGCTAATCGTCTGTTCGTTTTTTGTAGAAGCAGAGTTATTTCCACTAATGTAAAATAACTGGCTGATAGATGCGATTGTGGTCGTTCGTTGCTATGTCCATTGTTCAAAGCTCATGTTCATACAAAACACCAGTAAACCAAGTGGAATAATGAATATATATGATTGTGTTGATGAGAGAAAAGAAGAATGCGCTGTGTTGAAACACTATGAATATTACCAAATATTATTTTAATAATTAAAACATGTTTCCTATTCCAATATTGACTTACTTTTGGTTGTTTGAGAGATGCATTATTTGAGTGTTTATGATAACAGACTGAATATATACGTTGTCATTAATCTTTATGATAAGATGTGCTTGTATTGATAACTATAAATAAATATAAATAACTGGTCTTCCAAAATTGCTTAAAACTGGAAAAAAAAATTACACAAAAATAAATGTATGGTGTACCTACTTGAAAGTGTCCTTGTGTTGATTAAAAAATGAGAATTGTTCCTTGTTTTCTATATTAAATCACAAAAAACGGAAGTTAAAATTTATTCAAAGATTTCCGTACACTGAAATTAATATATCACTGTTTAACGCATGTGCACAAAATGATAACTTGGTGATGAAACTCTGGCGAAAGAAAAGAGAGAAAAAAAGAAGGTTTTTCAAAAAGATAGCTGTGAGAAGTGCTCACACTTCAACAATCAAATGAACACTGAAAAGAGCCGGAAAGGGAATACTAGTTTTACGAATATCATGATAAGCTTGTGCTTATGAAGAGGATGCTTGTATTATATTCTACTGCGGTTTTATACTTTTTAGCGCTTTAATAATAATGTAACTTGTTAGACAGGTTGGCTTCTTCTATACACATCTCTTTCTTGCGAATAAGAAAAGGAAGAAGTGGGCAGGTGAACTGAAGGAATCCTCAATTCTCTAAGTTTATTTTTTTGAAAATTTAAAACAGGAACTAAAAATGAGTGAATGAAAAATATAATCAATGCACTTTGTGGTGCTGCAATTCAATTGTATATTATTTTGCTCTGTGTACTCTATGTTGTCAAATTTAGAGGGAAGGAAAAAAAAAAGTAAAAACGAATAATTTAGCAGAATCACAGCCAATTTTTTACAGTGCGTGCTAGTACAGTGTAATTTGTGCATGCTGTTTGGTATATACCTGATTGCTGGTGTAATAATGCGCTTGAGCCTGCTGGCTGGTGGTGGTGCCTTAGCTGTAATGTAATAAAATGCAATGTAACCAAGTTCGTGCAAAAGATGAAAGACGTAAGTCATGTTAACAATGTAATATTACTAGCAAATAAACCATGCCAAAATATAAGTACATCTCAACTCAGCATTGTTTGTAGAATGCATACATGTATGTATTTATGTACATTATTTTTAAAATCTGGTATGCAGGGGTAATTTTAGATGACGAGCTTTTCAGAGTATTGAACACACAACAAGATTGGTAGACTTAGAAGAGCAAGTTCAAGATCAAATAAGACGATTATGATAAACATAAAAATTACAAGAATAGAAATAAATATGTACAAATGCTGCCATGTCGTATTAAAGTAATAATTGTTATAAGAGGATTTTAAAGCTTGGTAGCACACAAGTGTAACCTTAATTAATACGGTGTGATTTAAATATTTTTGGTTGGTGTGATCCAAGCTTAATTTTTAACGACTGTGATAATATGTTTCCTACATAAGCAGTCATAGACAACATTTTACATGAAAACATTTGAAACGTGTTAACTTTAATTTATTTTGAAAATGTGAAAATACTAAAGTTAAAGAATACAAAAAATAAAGGTGAATTCATTTCGTTGAAAATTTCGTTATATATGATCGCAGGGATATAAAAATAACTGATAGCTTTACAAACATATAGACTAAAAATTCGCGCCAGATTAATTCAGGCTTTAATTTTTGTGAATCATGTATGATGGCTGGTAAATATTCATTTTAAAGTGTTTTGAATTGAGCAGGGTAGCATAGCACCGCATCAGTTCATCAGTGACGACGACGACGACATTGACTTGCAAAAATAGAATTTAACATGCGTCCTTAAAACATATGCAGAAAATACAGTTGAATGCCTTTTAAAAGTAACGTTTATCTATTTCTGAAGAGTGAAAGTGTTAAATTTTTGAATTAACTGACGGAGTGTGGAGGGTCCACCGTGCATATGAAATAAGATAATAACTGACGGTGATAAGGACGATGATGTTTTACAGTACATTTTTTGATATGAAGAGTTTAAGCCTGTAATATTTGACAAAGTTGCTGCAATAACTATGTAACTAGCAAAACAGTTACTTTACGCAGATATGTGGATTGGTGGTGGTGGGCATACCACAGGTACATCAAGCAATATAAAGCTGTTTTATTTTATTAAGTGCCAGAATGGTATTTTCTGAAGGTACATGATGTCGGAAGAACTTATGTCTGTCTCATTCCTTCGTTCGTGAGCTAATATTAAAGAAAATTTGTATATATATTCAAATGGGCCAGTAAAAGATTCCTATTGATTTGAATTCTATTCTATGGGTAATTCCAGATAAAGTTAGGTCGATGGGAAATATTTTAAATCAACACAATGAGCATTGGGTTGACAAGTATATGCATACCTACATATAATCATGTTTTCAAAACGTTTTGGTTTTACTGACCCAACCCTTTTGTGTAGGTGGTACTTCAAATGCCACAGCTTTGAAATTGTGTATTGTATAAATGGTTTAATACCTTTGAAACTTATATTCATAGGTAAAGGGATTACCTAACGTGAACAAGGACATCAAAAATTTAATAAGTAAAACATGCAATTTTTTTTTTTCGTAAAAACCACAAACTATATTATCGCACATAATATTGGTCGTCGGTATTCCGATTTAAAAATGTAAATGTCCGTTGGATCTGACGACAGTTTGACCGTGGCACTTTTCCCCACAGGTCTAACTGTTTTATTATATATGCAAACAATATATACCTAATGGAATTCACTTACAAAACACCATTCATTCACATAACAAGCCAAGAGGCAACTAGCCCTCTTCTAAAGGCTATAAGACAAGACGAGCTGCACTTCTGCATTGCACCAAAGTGTACTTGTCTTTTGGATGTTGCATTTAAAGAATCTTCGTCATCATCAAGTGTATTGCATGCGACTACTTGTTGTTTAGTTGGCTGTTGTTAGTATGTAGGCATGTACGAAAAAAACTCGCAAAAGTTGCTACAAAATGAAGAGTGAGAGGAGGAAAGGTTCTAGGACGACAAATGTGGGTTACATCCGCAATGATCGAGTCTTTTTAGCAAAAATGGATCCGGTCTCTTCACATTTTTTCATCCCAAATTCGAAGTCTTTCTCTTTTATGTTAAAATAAAAGAGAGACTACCTTGATTGTTGTGAGATTATGATCATAATAAATATTAGCTTCTACTTTTTTTGCATTAACGTCTTTTTATGTTGTTCGTCTACAACAGTATCCACAGTCGACCACTAAATTGCCATAAAACGGCAACTCATTTTACCAGAAGGGATCTGTAGAGTTTAAAAAATAAAAATAAATAAGACGTGTTGTAAAGTTGTATCATGTATGCAGCCAGTAGCCACCTAAAAACATCGCAACTAGCAAATAAACATCAATAAAAATAAGTATAATGTATCCATACATTTAAAAAATATTCATTCATAGATGCAGGTTTTGAAATGGCATTTAGTGCCGGCACAAACGTAATTTTCTCCGGCAATACATCAAAATTAGAAAATGTTCATTTTATTATAAAACATGATTTCATACATGAAAACGAAGATGGCTTGGAAATTTTGAACGTCTCGTTGGTAACTACAGTGTCGTACTAATTATATGATCTGAAAACAGTGTTCGATGATTTGACATTTTTTAAACTCTGTAATAAGTCCTCGTTTTAATTGCTAATTTAATTTATGTTTGCCAAAAATGAGATTGTATCACAAAACTATGGTACTTTACGAGGAAAAGCAACAGAAAACCTCAGGGAAATGTGCCATTTCTGACTAATTCCTAAACACGATTTTATTTCGACCAAATTAACTAACAAATTTGAAAGAAGGACACTGGATTAAATAATACTTTTTTTGTGGGAGCTATGATGTATGATAAACTTATCAAACAATAAAGGTAATAATAGGACCTATTACATGAAAATATATGGATCACTATTATAAACGCTAGACACAGCGTGTGCATTGTGTATAAAAATGCATCATCATTACCATAATCATAACATTCTCAAATTAGAACATGCAGACAGACAAGCAATTTGTAATTTGTAATTTAAACTTTATTAACGTGTTTCATAATTTTTCAGGCAGGCAATAATAAAATTATTGCTGCTTGGT
>JAQFZG010003430.1:0-13662 GCA_034695465.1 Entomobrya nicoleti | reverse complement strand
GCTTGCGAAATGTAGAATGCGCGCTTGGATGAATGCTTGTTATTGAACGGCTCCTTTAAACTGACACTTAAACTAACTGCTAAATTGTGAAAATATATATGCGCATTACAAGAGCATAAAGTTTCCCCAGCATCACTAACAAAAATTTCCGTTTCCGTTTCCGAAATTATTAATAACGATTAGGTGTTTAAATGGTCCAAAAAAATTATTATAAATTTGATTGACTTACGATTTAGAACAACGTTCTCAACGTAGGGTTCGTTTGTACTTGTCGATTCAGAATAATGATCATCAATTATGATTGAAGACGAATAAGCTACTTGTTCATGAATGGGCTGGCAACTATTCCTATTTTGATGGGATTTTAGACCTTTTGGATAATAAAAATGTTTTTCGCATTTCTCACACTTTAAAGTTGGTGTTCCTCTGTGTTTGTCTATGTGACTTTGATGATTAGCCCTCTTTTTAAAAACTTTTCTACATGATGGCCAACTGCAAGAGTAGCTGGTTTTAGACTTTTGTAAATGTTCCCTTTTAAAATGTCGTTCGACGAACACTTTAATTTTGTTTGAGACTGAGCACGTTGGCAGGGAACAGTGAAATTGACGTGTGTTTGGGTTCCAGTAAAATTGTGGTGGCGGAGGTGGTGAACTAGCATCTCCCTCGGACGACTCATATTTTTCACTGACATCATTTTCATAATCGTCATCTTCGTTTTGGATTGATAATGGATCTAGACAATTTTCTGGATGGATGGAAGAATAGCCAAACGAGTCGTTTAGGAGTTTGTGGATGTCGTGGTACACAAATGGATATTTAAATGCCACAACGTTATCTAAACCCAAATAAATTATTATATTATAAGCTTGGTTAGGTTTTTTATTATTGGTTTGTATGTTTTTTTTATTTAATTAACTTACGGCTTTTAACAAATTGTCTACACTGGTCCACCCATTTGGAATATTGATTGGTTATCTGGTGAGGATAATTTGCTGGTTGGTTTTGTATTTTACTTAAAATCTCACTTTGAAGTTCCCAAAATTTGTTGAGTTGTGTCGAAATTTGAGTGTAGATTTGTTTACATGTTTTCACTGTAAAATAGCAGGGTTCACAAATTGATAAAAGGTTTACTGATTGACTTTGATATAATAATTGACTGTCTTGTGGAATGTCGAGTAAAAGTCTTAAAAGAAAAAGAGCTTCAAGTTTGTCTAAATGGTGATTAGTTGATAAGATTAACTGGGAACAGACCAAGCAGCTATTGTGAATATCAGTTGCCATTTTAGTAAAAATAAATTATGGGAACCGAGATAGGTTTTGTATTTAAAATTAATTACGATAAAACTCAAGTTATTAGTATTTTTCTTTTTTAAAGACGTAAAGTGCATGTACGTATACAAAATGTATATCTTTCTTGTTGCTCGTCAAGCTTACCAAAACAAACACACAGCTGTCTCTGTAAAGTACATTTATTCTGTAAGCTTGCTTGGCAAACATATTTTTTCACTGAGAACAATACGCATGTGCTCAAATGCGCCTATTCATATGAAAGCTGGGCTACATATTGTTGAGGACGGAATGACAGAAAATGCATAGAAATAAATGTATAGCGAGAGTGCATGAAAATATTATGCTTAATTTATAAATAAATTTCAACTTAATACGTAAGAAAATGCAATTGTAAATATAATATGCACTTCTCAGTTGGATAATGCATTTTTTTCTATAGTATCTTCAATATCACTAGGCTCGATTTATTGTACGGTCTCAGTCATGATATGCATGACATTGCAGCAGAATTTGTAAAAATTTGTATGCATTACCATTGAGTACCTTAATATGTAAAGCTGAAATGAGAAATATTTCCTTAAACCTAATCAAATAATTTTAGTAAGTATTTTGTCCAAGCATAAATCCGCCGACTTCACATAATTCAGATAGACTTTATTCCAAGAAGTGTATTGAAGCCGTGCTGTGAAGAAATGCTCTATGCCGTGCACAATTCAAAGTATGAATATTTACTACCAGGTAAAGTTAACATAGTTATTCAAACCAAAGAAGCTGTTTAAGAAAAAGGAATTGATGAGAAATAAAGGCGTCACAGAAGCAAAAGAGAGGACAAATAAAACCGCTTGCGTTTCTATTGTGTGTGCAATCTCTACATTTGGCCTAGAAACTAACATAAGTAATTTTCACTTTAAA
This sequence comes from Entomobrya nicoleti, assembly GCA_034695465.1. Taxonomy (NCBI): domain Eukaryota; kingdom Metazoa; phylum Arthropoda; class Collembola; order Entomobryomorpha; family Entomobryidae; genus Entomobrya; species Entomobrya nicoleti. Next base: position 11,460 of record JAQFZG010003430.1, on the reverse strand, counting down.
TGTTTGAAGGAATGCGTATTAGGGATGAAATAATGAATCGCTACAGGCCCCTTGCTAACATAACGCCTTAGCAGTCTAGGCCCTAGTGTCTATATAGACACTTTCAGAAAAAAATAGATTAATTTAAGTGTCTGATGCAAACAGCTTAATCACTTTATCGAAACGAAGCGCGTAAGCAAAATTATTGAAGGTAGTTATTCAAGCCTTCTCATGTCGGTCTTCAGTTTCTTCAGTTTACTTGTTTTACACCATCCAAAATTATTGTCTAAGCAGAAGAAAGATAACAGAAAAGGACTCAACTTTAAATCAAATATGTTACAAAAATGTTTTTGTTGGATAAATATACATTATTTCTTCTTGGTTTTACCGTTGGCGCCAGCGGTTTGACTTTACCACATTTACCAAAAGAGATTAGCGTAGTGAATGCTTTTGCCGACTGCACGACACGAGTGATCAATTTTATAGGTTTTGAAATAGATTTCCCTGTATTAACCCAACCCATTGTGCTCTTACGTTTTATGTATCTTGGCTTAGTGAATGCCTTGTATACGTTTGAGTGAATGCCGTATAAGGCACAAAACTTCTTAGAATGGATAACGGAAATGAACCTGTCCCGATTCAAGGAAAAAGGATTTACTTCAACTAACACTACAAGGTCACATACATTTTATACGGCATTTTTTATTGTCGATTCTGACATACTGTTTGATAATTTGATTAATGTCATGTGTAGAATGTGCATTTATTGCAAGCATGATTATTGCATGCTGATGATGATCATCTTCCTCATCCTTGATCATCCTTGTTACTACCTAGCAACTATTTATTGTTAGGCGACCTACTACCTCTATTGCAATGCTAATTTTGTAATGTATTCTATTGTACAACCTTATCGTATGACGTACCTGTATTCTTGTATGCAAACTATGCAATTATCTCACTATACCTCACGAATATTATTAAATACTCTGCAGTCTCCTTGCTGACGGAAAACGACAATCATACTCAGAATGTCTTCTTAATTATTTCCACACTCACACATAATAGTACGGAGCATAAATCGGACACTGGGCCTTATCCCAACTTACCCCGTAAAATCATTATTTTACAATAATACATACATACATGAACGTACAAAAGCGTACTTAAACGTACATATACGCCTTCATGTATACATCTTTCGCCGCAATCTATAGTTGCATATCAGATTTTTACATTCTTCTCGTTTTTTCGTGTTTGATGTGACATAATTTTGAGCGTTATCCCGGAGTCGAGAACTCTAAAAAAATATTAGCATAATTTTTTAATTCATTTAAGTTATGTAAATATAAGACAAGATAATATCCTTTTTAGCGTGTGCCTAACTTGCCTAAGTAATGCGACAATTTAGTAAAGTATTACAAAGTAACATACGTTACGATATAGTTTTTTTATTTAGATACTTATCCAAATATTTTAGTATCAAAAAGTAAAAACAATCGTATTTTTATCTATTGTACAACGAGAACGTATGTACTCACTTTAGTTAAAAACTTCGTACTTGTTTTTGACTTTGCAGGATACCAAATTTTATTAACTATGCAAGAAACAGTCTATAAATATGGTTAGGTCAAACACGTGTTTCGAACTGTCATAACTAACATTTATCCGTCATATTTATTGAGCGACTTTAGCATTAGGCAATGTAAGAAGAGCTGTATTCCAGAAAAGTTATATAAAGCTTACTTTTTACCCAAACACTAGTAGCTAAAGGGCAAGACGACGACGTAATTTTGAAATTGCTTATCGATCGACATTTCTTCGTCACTTTAGTTGGCGGACAAGTTGAAACAACTGTAAAATGCTATAACCTTTGCTGAATTAGAATATGTCTTGACTTCGTGTTGGTAGCACTTCTGTGTTGCAAACCTTATGACAAACTTATAAAAAATAAAGTAAATTTCGTTTTACAAAATTGCCCCGCCCGAATTTAAAAACGTATTAAAAAATTGAATTGCAAACCAATTGCATTGTTCGTAATATAAACTCTGAATTTATAATTATATTGCCCTTCTGTTAACAATGTTGCTACTTTCTAAAGGAGCGTTTCAAGTGTTATCCATAATTCAAACAATTATACCATTCCCTTTCTTGGTTAGTGTATTCCCTTTCTTGGTTAGTTAAATATCAACCAGTTAAAATTAAAACCTCACCGTTACCAATACAAGATATTTTCGGAAATCTCAATTTTATTTATGATGCTGCCAATTGGTCTCATTCGAATAGGTTGGCTAGTAGTACACTGGAAATCTTACACACTTTTTAATATTGTCGAGTTGATCGTTTACGGCATATTTACGTCCACTATATTAATTTACCTACCTGTCTTCATTGTTTTTAACATGGAAACTAATTCAATTATCGCCGTGTTAAACAATGCGATAGATCTTGAATTCTATTCGCAGAAAAATAGGCAAACAAACAATGTACAAGTTTTAACCGGGAAATTATCTATGAAACCATTATTTGCGTATTTTATTGCAATTCCAGTCGTATTATTGGCTTTAGTATTTGCCGCAGGTGCTTTAACGTTTTCCTTTCTCCCATTAAATCTAATCTTTGGAGAAGGCCAGGTTATAAAAGTATTATCGGCGTTGTGGTATGGAATCATTACAGCATATGGTGCAATGAGCAGTTTAGCAACTTTGCTGTTAACAGTGATCTTCTTAGAGCATATGATCGAATTTACTGGGAAAATATGCCTAAATGATGGAAAATTTTACAAAAATTGTCATAGAAACAGAATGGCACAGATTTTACTAAAATGGTATAGTACCTTGTTCAACCTGTTCTTTGGAAATATAGTGTTTATAGGAGTTTTGCTATCAACTTGTGGTGTTTATTGGACTGTAAAAATGTATGATAAAGTAAGTCTTATATTATATATATTTGGACCTTCTATGAGTTCCCTTTGTGTTGTAATATCGATAGTATTTACGCATTTGTCGGGCATACCATGTAAAAACTGCGACAAATTTAAAAGAGTTTGGGTTACTAGGATACGTAAACGAGAGGAAAGACAAGTTATACGTTCCCTTAAAACATATGGGTTTCAAGTAGGCCCTTACGGAATTTCTACAAGTAAGCTTGGCATTCTCATTTGCGATGATATTGTCCGTAATGCTGTCACTGCGTTACTACTAGATTCGTCTTAAAATGCAATCCTAGTACACTTTTAGGCTAATTAGTTCTTAAGAAAGATACAAATATAATATGTAACAAGTAAACCTAATAGACTATATTGTGTATTTATTAGTCATTAACTTTAAAGATAAATTTGCATACGACGTAATGTGTAAGTTTGATTGCTAAAACAAAATACGAAAAATACATCACGACCTGTTTTATTTTAGTTTTAAATTTGACCATAGTGGCGTATTGATGTACTGGCTCAATTTAAGCGAATTCGTAATATTTGTACGTCATTTAAAATTCTGAAGAAAATGACAACATTTTGAGAGAACGTTATTTAACATATTTATTTAATTTGGGAGCTGCTATTTACAGCTCATGTTATAATATACTTAATGAAATATATCAAAATTAAATCGTATTAATAGTAACCTTTCTACGTTTTTTAGTTTTCTTCTCCTTATTCTCTTCCTCCACATCATAATACTCATATTCCGGAAGTGCTGTCGTAGTCGTCGTTGTAGTTGTTGACCTTGTACGTCTCCTCCTCTTGCGCATCGTTGTAGTTTCCGGTATTTCGGTAGAACTGCTTCCATTCGAATTAAATTCCAACCCAGGAACCCCATTTGGGTAAAACATATTCATCCAATATATGGGTTTCCCTGTAGTAACCTTTAAATCTAAGGAAATATACCAAGGCATTTTTGTTGTCGATACAGTAGTATCCATACTAGTGTCAATATCTATTGGATTATTATTCGTTGGGCTTTTAGTCTTATTCAAATAACTACTTGGGTAATAATTGTTCATCCAATAAAATGGCTTGTCAGGACTCTCAACTATTTTTCCAATAGGCTTCTCCGTACTCGTACGATCTGTTATTTCATATGGACGATAATCTTCAGTAATTTTAAATATTTCGTCAGGTTTATGTGTTGTAGTTCTTCTGGTAGTTGTTCCCCTCGTTCTAGGAAGAAATTCCTCTAGTGGAGGTACCTCCATTGACATTAGCTGTTCCACAGAAAACATTTTCTCCGGAACTTCAATATTGAATTTTATTCCCGAAGCCATCATATTTTCTTTGGGACTCATTGGTTTACAACGTATGTTAATTTGGAGAAACATTTCCCTATTTGGTTGATGTTGAGGTAAACGAATTACTTTTTCGGCCATACATTCTATATTGTCGAGGAATGGTTTAGGTTGATATTTGGATCTTGGTGGGGGCGGTTCCACAAAATCAGCTTCATTTGTGAAGATATCAGTTGTTGTGGGGATATCTTTAACTAATTCTTGCTGTTCGAGAGCAGGTACGTATATTCTTAGGGGTAATGTGATAACTGGTTTTAGAAGAAGTGCGGTTAAGGCAAAAGCTTTTAGGAAGTTTATTCCTGATAACCCTTGACGTACTAAGAGGTTTGGGTCGATGAGGTTGTCTCGTTCTCTTAGTACGTCTAGAACGGCACGACTTTCTATGTAGTTTTCTTCTGTAGAATTCAAGTCACATTTTACCTAATAAAATTGTAAAGTAAATACTTAGATCGAGTTAAATATTTGAATAATTGTTGTTTGTACTTTAAAAATATTTAGTACCTGGTATATATTCCACACCACTAAAAATGCTAAAACGTTTAACAAAATATTTGTTAACGACATGGTCAGTCTTTTACATTGAATTTCGTGAATGTCAGTACCTACTACTCTAGCTAGAGGTTATTGTTACTTCAGAAATATGTTGGATATGGAAACCATGTTACCATGCTATGTAGTAAATATTAATGAATCCATATGATATATGACACTAATTTATTAATATATACAACTGGGTCTTACATTGTCATTGTCACAATTATTCGAATGCAGTTTATTAAGTAGTGCTTTAGTAATACTTATTGATTTTTTTATAACATGTCTGTCTGTTAGTCTTTTGCACTGTAAACGGTCTAATTGAAAAACGATTTAACTAATTGACCTCAAATTTGCTGGTAGGGTAGCCATTGCCAATAAACGTAGGAAAACGTGGAGAAAATGTAAACAAAATGAGGAAATTTAAAAATGTAGAGTTTTTTTTAAACATGTAAAAGATTATTTCTGGCACTGCTTTTTATAATTCTTACAAAGTATTACTTCAGTTATGGCTATGAGAAAGTTTTTGATAAAATTCACGAAATAAACATATGCACATGAATTACTGACAGATTTCCCTTTTTAGGCATGGTCGAATATATAAATAAGTATATTCTCGTTTTACATTGATAAATTCATTTCCCATTTACTTTATTTCCCGGAAATCCATTTGGATAATACATATTCATCCAATATACAGGTTTACCCGTAGTTGATATAGTAGTACTATATTTATCAAATTTATTTTCCTTCAAATTATTGTAAAAATGCTTCGGAGCTTTCGTTGTTCTTAAAAATGTAGTTACTCCATTTCTTGTAAAAACCTCAAAGTTATCACGATCTGATTTCTTCAATTTTGGAATATCAATATCCACATGTATCATAGTTCCCATTCCTTTATCATTGGACTGATACATAGAAAAACTAGGCTTATCCTTTTCATCATTTGAAATATTTTCACTTTGTTTTTCAGGATGGACTTTATAATTGGCTTGATATGTACCATTGCCAAGGTCAGGTCGATGTAGGAAATTTATATGAATGTGAACATGATTAGCGTTTAAATATGGCTGCTGTTGAGGTTTAGAGCTAGATGGCGCTGGAGGTGTCGGTCGAGTTCGAAAAGGGAACGGAGAAGATTGAGTAATGTAAAAGCTTGGCGTAGGCATTGGTCGATAAGGTTGTCGTGTAGACTGAGATAAGTACATGTCTCGTGAGGGCATAGGTCTAAAAGTAAAAGGTACTTCAACAGGTCGTTTAGGTTCTACGGTGGTCGGCCCATTAGGTCTAAATCGAAAAGGTGCCATTGTGGTTGGTCGTTCAGTAAAGTATATTTTCTGTGTTGTAGTTTCTCTCGGACCCTTTTTTAAGGAATTGCCGTACTGCTTGTGATTCCCATGTTGATTTTGATATTCCCGCTCAAGATATTCCAGAAAACTATCGGGTTCTGTTTCGATAACTGAATTTGCTTGAAAATTAGTTTCGGTTATTGGATTATTATTAAAGTTGTCAAGGTTATTCAAAGTGTCGAAAATATTTTCAACTAATTCGGGACTTTGAATCCAGCCATGATCGATTTCTAATACTCCGCCACTTTGTTGATGGGTTTGTATAGGTCTCACTTGAATTGGTGGACTAGTAACCTTAACGGGTTGATACTGAGGTCGAGGTCGTCGTGTAGGATAAGTTGGATGTGAAAGTTCATCAGGAAAAGTGTCTACAGGTAAATAGCCAACTGAACCTGAGAACACACCGGAAGCTGCTTCCTTATTTGGGGCTACACCGGGATATGGTTCGTAACCTGGGCGACCTACAGCTGGTTTGGTTTGAAGATAAGCTGGGTTCTCTGTGACACCTTTGCTTATTGTGGAGATAACTGGTCTTGGTTGCGTAAATTGCTGACCCGGATATACTGGAACTTGTGGTCTGGAAGCTCCTCCAGGAAATGATGAGACGACGCCGGCGATTCCTTGAAAAAATTTAACTGCTTCGCTACCTTGTTGAATGAAGAAACTTCCGAGACTTGGAGTACCTGTTCCGTTGAGGGCGTCACTTACTGCGCGATTTATGGCAGATATTGTGGTGATCCAGAGAGGTACTCGAGCTAGTGCGGTTATTAGTTCATCGCTTTCCAAAACATTTGCTATGGTTTTGATAATGTTTTCGTCGCTGTCAAAAAAGTCCTGACGGGATTCTCTGTCTTCGAATTTAGTAACTTTGCACTAAAATAAACATGGTCACATAAATTAGAATATATCAAATTTGTTGAATAAATTCGTTTATTAAAAAAATGATTTTCTAAATAATTACCTTGTTTTCAGAATCGCAATGCGGTTTGAGCGACGTAATAATCCGTTTTTGAGAATTAGCCGTTGTTTGGTTCATTTCAATGGTAGAATTATTTATAGCTGATACCTGAAGGAAACAATGTTAACGTTTTTAAAATCAAACTAGTATTAATTTTAAACTTATAATTATTTTTAGTACATGTATTACCGTTTTAATAGTTAAGGAATAAAATATAATTAAATTAAATATAAGACTACGATTTATAACCATCATTGTCATGATGGCAGATGGTATATTGACCATTTTGATATGCATAGATTTCTCTGCATTGTTATTAGGGAAGTATGAAATTGCGAATGCATTAATAGAATAGCTTGTGTGCATAAACACAACTGACAGTAGCTCACCATGGGAGCACAGCACATAATGAATTGCTAATGTAGTGAAAACGACAGCGTTGGAGTGCATTTATGAATGATTAATTTATGGAGCATCGGAATCTAGAACAATATAAGTATGTATCACGTTTTTTATACATTGGAATGCACATGATTATACTTAATTGTAGAATTTTGCTTCCATGCAGATTAATGAATAGAAATACACAGAAATGGACCACACATGCATTGTAAATATTGTAATCATACAAGAAAAATCTTTTTAAAAGCTCTTTATGTGAAAATTTATTATTAAAAACATTTTGGATGATCATTTCAGATAACTTTATTAGTTGATTTATAAGTATGCACAAATAACTATTTACGCACTTGGCTGTTTTGCAAATATGAATACTACTGTCTTCAAAGATATTTTCGGCCGTAAAGATCCGTGCATTTACACTTCAAAAGTAACATCCTACACAAAGCACGAATATTTGAATTTTTTAATGACATTCAGTCTGCTCATTTGTTATAATATAATTAATAAAACGGTTGATTTACTCTTAATATTTAACAATTATGATTACACATTTAATATGATATTGTAGTTGAAAGATTATGTAAAGTTAATACAGTTAATAGTGTGTTTGTATAACTGAAATATGCTTGCATTTAGTGTAAATATCAGAATGATAAACATATATCGGTAGAAAAACATCATGTGAAGGACAAAAAAAATCATTGAAGTACTTTTGTAAAAAATATCAAATTGTAATAAGCTCTTTCTACTGCTCTGTAATATGTACTTATTCGAGATGTTCTGTCACTTATTATTTTTACAGCCCAGACAGATGACAGATTATGTATCGTTCAAAAGTGTTCGCCGATATGACATGTACTATGTTTTATCAAATGCAAACATAAATGTAAGAGCATACACAATCGTCTAGGTCATCGTATACAATAATTTTTATAAGAGCTGACGTGTCAATTGCAAGAGTTTTTTAAAGTACCAATTTACGTAGGTTGTATTGGGTTTCCCAAACTGATAAACCGAACTGAAATGAATAACAGTTCAATTATCTGTGCATATCACCAATTCGTCAGTATATATCTACTATAGTCAAGATAAGAAAAAAGTAACACACAAATCTATTAACAATCAATGAACATTCTGCCACACAGATATGTAAGTATTGCTATATTTAACGTCATTTAATTCCAATCATGTATAAATTCCCAAATTAATTATTATTTTCATACAGACAGTATTCAACAGTTAATGTTCACCTTTCGTTTAATTCGTTCCAAAAAAATCCTCGTCTGATAAAATAATTAATTTTAAAATACAAGTTAAAAAACTATATCCTTAACTGCCAAAATATGAAGCACGTTTTTAATTTTTGGTCAAATGCAACGTTCATTATGGTAGTCTATTTCACTACCTCATCATTAGCTAATAATACAACAAGTAACCCAATCGACTGGATTTGTCCTGAAGGTTACAGTGGTGTGGTCCGACATCCCTACGACTGTCAACTGTTTTATCAGTGCAGTTCAACTGGAGACCATATGCTTATGACGTGTCCTAATGGCCAATATTTTAACCCGGTAAGAACTGAATACACATATGTTAGAAAATTTACTAGAATTCTAAAAATATCAACTTTATACTAAAAAAAATATGTATATGTTTTTAGGCAACCGAATATTGTGAAATTCCATCTCGCGTTCCTGATTGTCAAGGAGGCTCCCCACCACCACCAACCCCTACAACCACCCAAGTTTCTCCAACCACAAATGATCCAATCAACTGGATTTGTCCTGGAAACTACGATGGTTACATAAGACACCCATTTGACTGCCAATTATTTTATGAATGCCGTTCCACTTCAAGTCCTCAACTTTACGAATGTCCATATGGTCTCTATTTTAGTCCGGTAAGAACTCCTTTTAATTTGTTTATTATAACTAAAGTATTTTATTGATTGGATGAATAATTTAGACAAAACAAATTATTATAGAAAACTGAGCGATGTGAGTTTCCATCTGACGTTCCTGATTGTCAAGGAGGTTCCCCACCACCAATTAGGCCTACCACTACAATTCAAATATGATAATTTGATAAATTGATATGCAAGTTTTGATCATATGTATATGTATGTATATGTACTCATAACCTCATATCCTTGAATAAAGGGTAATATAAACATGATATTAGATAAGAGTATTAGATAACGCTTCAAATTGAAAAGCCCTATCTTTAAATGAAGATTCAAGAGTAACTGCAATTGTTATATTAACACACACACTAACAAATGCATCCACAATTCAGTTAAACCGAGTTGTGCTTGTCGCATATTGAAATTTAGATTCGTGGTTTTTTTTAACATAAAAGTTAAGTTCAAAGTTGGTCCCCTGTGTTGCATACATTGATTGCATATGAATGGTTTTATTCCGGTGTTCAAATGATAACATATGTGGGTGTAAATAAAGCAGAAGAACGCTTAACAAGTTAGCATGTGAAAAGTAAAGTAAAAATGCATATGTCTTCTGACGTAATTTGTTAGCTTTTGATGACGAAATAGTATTTTTACAAAGTAAACTGTGCTCTCACTGATTCAAAGGTTTAAACGTTGCAAAATATATTAAATGTGAGAAATAGAGCTGTATATATTTAACTGCGTTCGATGTCGTGGGAGAGCAAGGCCTAAGTAACGTTGTTGTGAGATGGCAAAGATGAAAGTATTTTCAGAGTTGACGGATTTAGAAAGATAACCGAAAGTTGTAGCTGACAAGGAAAAAGAACAACTATAAAAGAATTTGGATTCGTGATCATAACCAGAAAAGTTATCGGTCCATTCAATCAACATTGTTTCTCTTAGCAGAATATGACAGGAACAAAATGAATTCAAATTTTTAAGATATCGAATATAAAAAATACCATAAAGTTTCTCAATGTACTGCTATTTAAAATAGTGAACACTTTTGAGAAACTCAAATTTGAGTAGCTCTGCATTTAACAATAATTATCTGCATTAGTTATCATCAGATATAATTTTTTTATTGCATGGTTTACGTATTATGTCTCGCAAACAAAAATGGTCTAACATCAAATTTTGGGTTGTTGCTTGGCGCGTGGCAATAACGTGGCTCGTGGCAGTTTCCTTTTTAATACTTATTTAATACAGAAGTAGGAAGGTTTAATTAGAAAAGTGAATATAACTTGCAGCCAACGTTCTAAACAATATTTTCTAAAGCACACAATGCCATAAAACAATATGGTTAAAAGGGGGAAAAATTATGGTTTGTTACATGTAACGAATGTCAGGTTGTTATCGAACTGCTTCTAGCTTATAAGTAATTAAATGTCTGAGAGTGTGTCAATTATTTAGAACCACACGTGTAACAAATACATGAGCTGTAATCTTACGTATTATTTATTAAATATTCTTAGTTGTGTGCTGATGGAGTTCAGGCATAACTGACTTATTCTGAAACAACTTAAGAAAAACTTTGCCTTAACTAAAGTTCTTGACTTATATCTTCAATAAACAAGATAGTTTCCCCGAAAACTGAAAATTTTAATTTGTAGTCCATACCAAAATCCTTAATTAACGCACACAGATAAATAGGCTCCAACCATTCATGTAAATAATTCAACATGCATTTCAATACATTATTAATAGCTTTTTTGGGCTTACCAGCTTGCATGTGTAATTTGCATTTACCAAATTCATTCAAAGAAATTAGTGCAGCAAACTCATTTTCTGATTGTACAACACGAGTAATAAACTTTAACGGTATAAATATTAATTTTCCAATACTGACCCATCCTATTGTTCTGCTACGCTATTTTAGCTTCCGTGATGTAAATGCATTCTATCCGTTTGAGTGGAAATTTAAGTCCAGTGCAGAAAATTACTACGATTGGTTGTTGGAAAGGTTTCAGTCTCGTTTTAACACAAAAGACGTGTCATCTGTTGACACTCTT
>JAQFZG010003429.1:0-13664 GCA_034695465.1 Entomobrya nicoleti | reverse complement strand
AATTGATGCTCTATGGGTCGATAGACTCGAAAGAGCTTTTTGGGATGCCAAATTTAATAAATAAATAAATAAATAATTTCTATTTGGAATTGTTGTAATGACTCCTATACAAAAAATGCACACTTTAACGTTTTTCACTTGTCATCTACGAATAGTTACGGATACTCATCTTATTTATTGTGCTCACATGCTCACATATTTGTTATGCTTGTTTTTAAACGAACGGAATGCAAGTAGCTGATTTGGCATTGTGGCCATCATCTTTCAGGCATCCCTCGAGTAATAAATATTGGTTGTATTTAGATTTGCAAGCAAACGTAATAAAACATAAATTACATCGCTGTATGTTGTGTATAAGCCATCTGTTAAATTAAAATGAAAGGGTTTTAGAATACCAAACCAATGCTAACACTGAAGCGAATCTACTTGTAAGGATTTTGAATTTAGCGACTATAGTATATTCAATCACAAACCAAGAGGCACGCTTATTTTTAAAAGTGTATTGATAAAGTACTCCTCAAAGGGTTTATCATATATTTTACCTTGCAGTCAAATTTAGTGAAAAGGACATGTATGAAAACATCGTACGTGCTTTCTTATGTAAAATAGATGCTAAATTACAACATAAATTGTGACCAAAGGCTCCTTTATACTTACAAAGCAATGATATTTTTGTTAAAAAGGGATAATTGCTAGATAAAAAGTACACCATAATTTGCTATGTGATAGTTTAAGACTTTAAGTTAAAACTGTTGCCTTACTATATGAATGACAGCTTAATCTTACGGTTTAACCGTTTATTTTTAACCCGGTAAACCCTTTTAGTCGCTTAAATCAATTTGACCGATTTTGCTTAAGTTGACCCATTGTGATTTTAAAATGTTCTACAGAACTATGAGCTGTTAGGTGTATAACACGCAAACCATTTGGTTGATCTGGTTCCACACGTGTAACTTTGAAAATTTCACATGGCCAGATAAGACACTCTTTGTTATGAGGACCAATATGGTCACAACAGACGCCATTGGGGCACTCTGGAGTACCAAGTAATCTGGCCGAATCCACTCCAGACGGCCCGATATTTTTGAAGACTAGAAGAGTCCTATCACGCGTTCCTGCATATCCCTCAGCCACGTCCCTATTTCTTGAAGTGGAAGTGAACTGCTGCAGGGCTAGTTCACTGCCTACAGTCACATTTAACTTTCCTCCACTCAAGCCTCGATACAACTTAACATTTAAATTTAGGGACTCAGGCAGCCCTCGTACACGAACCACTGCTAAAAGTAGCAGCTTAAAGTAGTGCTTGTATGGATAGTTTCGAACTTCAGCAATCGATCGTAATTTCCGAGTCGTCTCATTGAATTTCGGGTAAAAAGCAGCAAGTACGTAGGCGATCAAGGCGATATGAAGCTCTCTCGGCACATCAGGTCGCTTATAAGGTGCATATTTGGATTTGTCTTCGTTATAAATATCCTCGGCTGCACTCCACGTTAAATCCAATGTGGTGTCTTTTTGTCTCTCTATGGCTAGTCCTTGCATTAATTGGGAAATATCGCTGGAAGATGTTCCCACGATTGCATCTATAATAGCGTAGTTCCCTTTAAGGGACCCCGAAACATTAGTTACGAGAACGTCCGAAGCATTGCTGCAAAATCGCCCATCCTCAGCGGTTGACAGTTTGTCCATTTAGGAGTTTTCTGTCAAATTACAAATTTTTAAATTTACAAAAAATCTGGAAGAATGAATAATTAAAGAAATAAATCTATTAGTAGCGTATTTACCTTGCCTGTAAGTCGGGAATTCTTGACCATGAAACCGTAGTGGGAAATTGGTGAAAGGTGCATTTTATCCAGAAATTCAAGGGTTTATATGCCCGCTCAAATTTTACAATTATGCTACAAAACGATATCGTATAAACTTTTTTAAGTTAATTCGCTTCTCAAACGTCCAATGTCCATTAAACAGTTTTATCATTATGCCTTGATAAACCTCACCATAATAAATTAAACATAAATTCATTTTAATAAACCCGCAACCCGCTGTAAGAGCGATCATAACGACGTAGCTGAAACGATGGACTTATAACGACGCTAGGGATGGTCATTGTAGTTGCCAATGAAATATGCTTTCGAATGATATGTCACATGACATGTGCTCGAAATTGCGACCTTTGACCCCGATTTTTGACATATAAAGGTCACTATGACCTCAAAAGATACATGATTCGTGATCTACTCGACCATAGCTTTCGATTGCGCTATTCCAATGTACACTATGTACAAGTTGAAATCTTTGGACTTTGACCTTGGGGTTTGACCTAGGGGGCTGAAAATCAATAGGGTTCTTTCCCTTGACTATAGTGACCTACATGCCAAATTTGAGCAAAATCGGTCAACGCGTACTTGAGTTATAGTGGTGACAGACAGACAGACGGACAGACAAACGCGTTTCGCTTTCAGCTACGTAATAACGAATTAACACGAGATACAGTAGTTAAAGTAGTAGTATTCAAAATGGAAACAAATTTTGCTCGCCTAGCTTTCGAGTATTCCCACGACTTTCATCGTCAGGGCTTATCATAAAACAGAAGAGTAATGCAAAATAAAACAAAAAAAAATTCATTTGTAGAAGATTTTTAAAATCCACTCGCTAATACCCAGTAATTTTAGTTTGGTTGCACCCTGTCACTTTGTAATTTGAAGCTTCTTTGCTATAATTACCAAACATTATTTACATTGCTAATAGCCATTTATATTAAGCATAACTTTGATGCTGAAAAAAACATAAATATTTTATTGATGTCAGTTTTTAGTCTAGGCTTTATTATTAATGTAAAACAAATATATTAACTTTGTATTAATCGTGTGTTTTTTCAAATCTGAAAATTACAGAGTCTACGTGGCTTTTACCAAGTTTATGTGCGTAATGACAAGCATTAATACTTGTTAATATTTTACGACTCATTACCTTGCTATATTCGACAGTCAATAAACCCATTATCTGGCTTAGAATGTAATACCACCTTAGTGTATACCATTTAATGTTTTTTCAGAAATAATTAAGTTGATCCACTTTTTGTTGAAATTAAAGCCTTTTGAAATGATGCATTATTGGCTTTGGGGTAACTTTGAAATAAAATAAGTCGAGCTTTAGTGATATGGATAACCTTCATAAAAAATTCAGTTTTGTCATGTAGGTTGAAGTAAACTTTTATGAAAGCCATTTCAACTCCACTTGTTATAGAGTTCACACGCCTTGTTTTGTGGTTTCTATAATATCAGGATGAATATCGAATTCAGTGGTAAACTACTTTCAATGTTAATGTCAAGTTTCAAAGGATGTTTGCTGGGTGGGTTGCTAGGAGATATTTATGGGAGACCTTTCGAAGGAGATTCTAACATTTCCAAGGAGAAAGTGGTCCGTTATTTTAAGGAGGAAAGTGGAAAATCGAAAGGTATGTTAAAGTTTTCATTAATTGGCTCGTTTGTCTCCTAACAAATTTAATAAACAATCTTCATTTAGGTAACTACCTGAAGCGGTACTCAGATGACACTGTCATGACAATCGATATTGTCAAATCGCTTATAAAGTATCCAGATTTTAGTTCAGAAGACATGGCGCAAAAGTATACTGCATTTATTCTCAATCAAATAATTACAACAGTTTTAATTTTGTTGTTGTAATTTATTTATTGTTTTTTTTTTCAGTTTTGCACAATCATGGATTACATCTAGAATTGCCCGTTATTATGGAGCTTCTGTCACAAAAGTCTTTGAGATCTGGCTTACGAACAATTTCCAGAACATATGGGCCCCTGCAAAACAGCAGTTTGGGAATCAAGGGTCATTTGGCAACGGGGCTGCAATGCGAGTGAGCCCTATAGGGCTGCTATATTTTCGGGAATCGGAGAGTTTGGCAAAGGTGGTGGATTTGGCAATGAAAACAAGCTTATTAACCCATACACATGCATTGGGTGTGGGAGGAGCCCTGTTTCAAACTATTGCGATAAGAAATGTATTGAAATTTCGGATTAACTTGTTGGAATCCAGTGATGAACAAAATAGACAGGGGATAAATTGTGGAGATATTCTTAACGGAATCGAACAAGATTTAGGTTATTTGAAGGAACTTGGAACGATCAAGGTTATTTTAAAATTTTACGTAATAAATATACATAAACAGGCTATCAGCATTATATGTTTCTTGTAGACAGAGTTGGAAGCATCAAAAACTATGGAAATAAATGCGGAAGCAACAATCGCACCATATGAAGACAAGTTAAAAACCATTCGAGCACTGCTCGAAAGGGAAAATGTTGATGATCGAGATGTCGTCTCAAAGTTAGGAAATGGGATAGCAGCCCTGGAATCCGTCCCAACAGCGCTGTACTGCTTTCTTCAAGCTTTAAAAGAGAAAGATGGTAGCAAGGTAAGTGTAACAAATTATGATTTCGATTCGATTCTGCATAAAACTAATAAAATAAAATTTTGCTACAATAGGATACATGCCTGTTTGAAAAAACACTGCAGTATGCCATAAGTTTGGGGGGAGACACCGACACAATTGCTTCCATGGCGGGTTCATTGGCTGGAACCTTTTTGGGCGACGAAGCCATTCCAACTAAACTGCAAACCAATTCTGAAGGAGTGGATGAAATGATGAATCTTGCAAAGCAGTTGTTTGACACGTTCTACGAATCAAAATCGGATGAAAATAATACGGATTCAGGCTCAAAATTGTGAATTACAATATTTACATGTTTATTTTAAAAATTATTTCAATAAAAGATAATTCATAAACATTCCAATTTCCCCCCCCCCTTTTTCTGTGGAGTACAATGCTAGACTTACAATGTAGTTAAGATATCTAAAATATATTAAATAAACATATTTAGTATTCAGATTAGCAGTAAACGCAATCTTATACAACATATTTTTTTTAGAATAAATACACATTTAAGCTAAAAGTAAGTTGAATTTTGAACGTTCATTAAACTAGTGCAATACTTAAATAGTGCAATCGCATTGCATCTGTCTTAAATATTGGATGCAGTGTGCATTTATAATTTATCTGAAACGCATGTCTAAATCTAATAGATTTTCTGCATAATACCTATATACCTCAATGCATCGAAGAACCTTATGACCTTGAATACTGACCACGCAAAATCTCATGATGCCCCGATACCCATACGCAATAAAGACTTCGTTTGTAGGTTAATATTATTAATCTTTCCATGCCGTTACCTTACATTTAATAATACTCGGGATTATGTATGGTAGTTAAGTATACATAAAAAGTAGAATATGTTTGATTGGAATCTGCGAAATGAGGAACACTGCTTTTTGTATCACGTATAATATCAGCAAAATAAATCTCAGACCATACCAGATTTAGCAGACATGTAGAAATTTTTTGGAAGTTCGGAAGTTGGGTTATGGTTAATGCTAATAGTACAAATTACAATGTAAATCAATGTTCTGAAAAGCCTTAAATATCTAGTGACCAAGCAACGCAAAATGTATCATAATGCCTTTACCTAGCAATAAGAATTACATTTTAGTTTTCATTGATCAGTTTTTACACTTATCTTTAACTTTATATTTAATATTTTTGCTTTCAGCTTTTAAAATTTAAATGAAACTTGGAAAATAATCCATCTCATGAAATATTAAAACCCAAACGCGAATCGGAAATTTTTGCAGTGTCAAAGTATTTTCTTGTTATCTGGAAACTTTTGCATTATGCCATACCTTGTATATTACGTAACTTGTGTAACAAATGTGCATGTTATGTACAAAGTTACGTAATACGCACACATAGGAATGGTCTGTAATATAAAAGTACCCCTTAATATTTCCATGGAATATTAGATTGCATTTACGAAGGAAGTTGTTCGAATAAATCCCCAAACATAAAAAATTTTCAATGTTTTTACGAATCCCTCAAATTTGTAATGTTGACACTGTTTGTTATTGTTTTAAGTGAACAAAGTCAGTGGCTAACATTAATACTCAGATGATCATGTTTTTATGACAAGCCGTTGTAAAATATTCCTGGGATACACTCCACAAATATAATATGATAATAGCATGGCGAAGTACGTGTATCTTTTTAAAAAGTGTGTGTCGCTCGCTCCCCTTTCCTTGTACAAAAGTCAAAAGCAAATCTCCATCCCAGTCGGAAGCCCAAAACACACAATAACTTTTTCTGGATAAATGCCTTTTTACACAACAAAAATGGCCATTGTACATTTGCAGTAATACATATAGTTAATATGTACACATGTGTAATATTAATAATTTAGTATTAGTTAGCTTATTTTGATTATTTTATGTAGTATAAAGGACACATGCTTTATTTCCCAAAGGTCAACGAATTTATATAAATATTTACTTTTTAAGCTTGTTTATAACTTTATTCTAAAAGTTATTTAAATGTGATTGCTCTTAATGTAAAGTATCTATGCTAAAATAATAACTACTTTGTGGACTATACTTTGAATTTAAGTCCTGCCCCAAATTTCGTTAGTGATCAATCAAATCGACTTTGAGAAACCTAGTTTTGTATTTTTTGTCCTGTTTTGCCTTACTGATTCTCTTATTATGTGTAACACAATCCTTAGACATAAATTAATCATTTTTTAAATCCTCCTGTGGCAGCAGAATTACCTACATACATGTATTATATGCAACATGTGCGTATTTAACAAACCCCTTTCATTTTTCTGTATTTTAGCTAATTACTCCTCTCTTTTGACGTTTTGTTTCGAAATTCCACAAATTGCTTGTCGGATTTTTGCAGCAAGGGTTTAGAATGGGTATCATTTCATGAAGCGTCATTTTTCGTGTGTTATCAAATGGAACGATTTGATTGTGAAGTACTTATGCAACGCCACACAAATTATATTGAGACCACCAAGTATGTATATAACACATTACTACGTATTTATAATGCAAAAAACACGACTGATATTGAATTTTTTCGTTATGCCGTTTTTGATTGGCCGGCTGTTAAATTGATATGCAACAGGTTTACTTTTTCTAGCCAATGAATGGAATGCTGAAGCAAATTGGTTTTTTTGGGTTTCGCCTTTAATAAAAATATTCGACTAAAAACCAAGAGGCACAATATTTTTCAAAATTGCAAGGACATTGTACTTTACAAAGCCTTTACCATGTATTTTACCTGACAGTCAATTTTAGTTGGATGTACCATACCAAAAGCTTCCTATGTACTTACAAGACAGTCACAATTTTTGTTATTTGATGATTGCTAGGTATACTGTACACGAAATTTTGTTATGGGGCACGACTGTTATTACGTTTTACATTTTAAATCTCTTACCGCTTTGTCATAAAAAGTAAATTCAATTTTCCACTCTGCAACATGTAAAATCTTTTCAAGTAGGTTACCTGCATATTCTATATATAAATATTCATATATTGAGACTAAACGTTTTATACTTACGATTAAAATGGTTAAGAATAAACTCATCCTACTAGTTAAGCTATAAAAATATTTAGAAAACTAATCGTTTTAAAGGCGAACTAGTCACTCTAATTTTTTGAGCTAACACGTTATTTCACAAATAGATGCCTTCGTAGTTGAATTTACCACTTATTATTTTTTTGTTAACATTTGATTATTTGAATGCTAAACTATCAAATTTATTTGACTTAAAAGGAGAGTTTTGCAATTGAAAAAACTTAAATTGATGAGCGTAAAACAAATATTTGCTAATTTAAAATATTTTGTTTTAAAACTTCAAAGAACAGAATTTTAAAATCTTTATCTTTATCTTCCAAGAACAGAATTAGAATTGAAATTAAAAATATGAAGAAATATACACATGGTTTTGTATAGTTATAGGAAACAATATTAATAAATAGTAGTTTTGACTTAATATTAAAATCCCGCACCCTTTTTTATCAACAAAACAAAGTATTGATTAAAATAAAACAAAGCTTATGTATTTTCCGTGGGCCAGTAGAATATGTAGCACAAACTCAAATCAGTTTAGTTCAAGTCGTTGTACTAAATAGACACAAATTTTAAGCTCGTCATAAAATTATTTATTTTGTTTAGTTTGGCTACGAATTTATAAAATTTACAAAAAATAATTATGAGTACTAGAAAATTGTATAAAGGCTTCTCTCGCCTAACTCTTTTTGGCAATGAAAATCTGGTATTTTCATACCTCAATTATTTTGTTAACATTAATTACCTAATTTTCCTTGTTCCATTTCGGTTGAAAACAGAGAATGGAATATTGTATAAACTACAGAGTAATACATTTCAAAAATATACAAGCACTTTGGTAGCCTCTCTCCTAATAATTTATACTTATAGAAATTTGTAAATATTAATTTGGCTACTACGCATTTATTACCCTTAACAAGTTTTTATTAGGAGAGGACCACAATTACAAGTACTTATCATAATTGGGTGTAATATTATTTAAGTAACTCATAATAATTATTACTAGTAATAAATATTTGTATCATAAATGTTTTTTTTGGGCTGGTATTTGGTAAGAGGCATTTGTTCCTCCAGAGTTGGAGATATCATTGGGGGCTCAAAGATCCACCACTTTGATCAGAAGGGGCGGGGGTAGGTACTACGGAATGTAAAAATTTACAATGGCTACCTTTGCTACAACCCCCTTTTTTAAAGAAACGACACGCAGTTTCTTTCCGTTCTAAAATAATTATTTAAATTACAATCAGTTAGCAACTTGTTTCAATATGAAAACACAATCAACTTTTTCTGGCTAGAGTACTACCTATTGACTTACTCTTTTTCTTAGGCAATCCACTAGCAACTCTGCCTACAACGGAGTCCCTGTCAAATATTCCAGTATCGTCTTGAATTTGCCAACGTACAGTTTTCTTCAGCCGTTTGAGCGGATGTCTTAGTGCCAGACAACCTTTAAGCGTTTTAACTCCTTTTGGAGTAAAGCTTCCACTTTCATTGTGATCTTGTTCCATTTTTAAAGAAACTTCTGCTGACCTATCCCCTCCAAATTGCCTTTCTTTCGGAGATACAGCTCGTTTCCGAAATTCCGCTCGAGTTGTACGAATTTCTGATGACTTTCCAGAAACCATTTTCACAACTTGCTTATCTTTATCCAGCTTGGCTTTCTTGTAATTCGGCTTTCCAACCACCGAATCTCTTGATGAGCGATTTCCCATTTTCGGAGCTGTAGCGGGAATACTATTAGCCAAATGTATTTTCAGTTTTTTAATTAATGCAAAATAAATTTTTACTAAAAAAAAGTGTTTAGTTTAGTTTTTAATTATTTACCAACAGCTAGAAAAGTTTAGCCGGTGAAGAAAAAGATACAGTTGGCACTCTCAGCAGATGAACTGCAACACATGTGTATATATCAAGCATGAATGCCAGTGTCTGTGAACTGTGAACATGATATGCAGAAGGGGATCCAGTCAAGTGTAAAAATTCAATCTGTATTTTTTTACTCGTTGTCGGTTTTCAT
Source organism: Entomobrya nicoleti (assembly GCA_034695465.1). Lineage (NCBI taxonomy): Eukaryota > Metazoa > Arthropoda > Collembola > Entomobryomorpha > Entomobryidae > Entomobrya > Entomobrya nicoleti. The sequence continues at coordinate 4,168 of JAQFZG010003429.1, read as the reverse complement.
AATAGGCCGACTGGAGATTGGATATAGTCATAATCATCTTGGTTTTTTTTGTGGTGGTGTGGTTTTACATTGACTTGACTGGTGCATTCCACTACTTGTTTGCCTGCTCGTCTTGAATAAATTCTTTGCCTTTTGCCTTACTCACTTGGTTTACTTGTGTGAATACTTTTGTTGTGCGTACAACATGTGGTTATAAATAGTGCAATCAAATTGCATCTGCATAAATATTGCATACAGTGCAGCTACAAATTTAGGCAGCGATTCTCTGATTTAGGCATCTATGCTAAAATCAGCAATATCACAAACGTGATAAATTTGAGAACATATTTTTTAACATATTTTTTTAGGAAGCTGTGTATAAATTCTTAAAGGTGAACCAAGATCTACAATAAAAAATGTGATACAACTTGTTACAGCACTCTTGTTGGCTTTGTAAAGTTTGCATGTCTTTCGTTTCCTTGTACAGCTGAAGCCACAAGCACATCTCCATTCCATCTCAACCTGAATAACAAAACATGAAATAATAATACGCTTTTGGATAAATTTGTTCTTACAGAAGGGCAGTGTACGATAAAACTAACACATCAAAGTTATCTCCATATATATCCAGAAAATATCATATACATATGTATGTACGTATATATGTATAACAGAAGCTATATAACCATACTTTATTTTGCGTTGAGGCCTTTACCTTCCTTTTTCATATTATTCTTCAGCCAAGCCCTCTTTCGTTCTTTTCATCTTTACAATTCTGCTTTCTAATATATCTAGGATTTATATTTTTTGCACTCGTATATTACATCACAAACACTTGTTGCTCTTTGCCAGGTGACTTTAGTTTCTCTTAAGAGTTGAATACTTGATTACTTCCAAATTGACTATTTGATTGATTTTAAATTGAGTTTAAAATTGAATAAAATCCAACTAAATTAAGGATAAATGACTTAACGTACAATGAAGCAAATAAAGAAGGATGGGATGTCAGCCGATTTTGGAATGGAAAGCGAGAATCCCTATATTCGTGAAGTACCATCAGAGGTAAGCAAATGTCTTATATATTTTTTTATTTATCATCTTATAAAAACGTCAGTAGCTCAATTTTGAATGTGTGTGTAATGAAGTGTTTTTATTATTGTAAAACTTGCAGTTGTGGAAACTAATTTTTGACTCGCTTAAAAAAACGTACAAGAAAGAAAAACGTGCAAACACAAACAAAGCTATGGCAGAGCTGAGAAAGGTATCCCCCTATTGGCGTAATCTCATAGATAATCAAGTAGAGTTTGAAGTTGAACTAACGTCCGAATTCCTAAATAGAAAATTCAACATGAAACATGTGAGGATTGATAAGTGTAGTGTTTCCAGGTTGGCCATTACGCCAATTCAACTCAGCGAAATACCTTTCTCTAATCCAGATTTGGTGAAGGAAGTGAGTTTTGGTGAATTTGTGACAAAGGAAAACTTTCTAATTATTGCCAACCATTTTGGTAAAATAGACAGTGTGAAAATTGCACAGGGATACTGGTGTAATGACAGTATTGAGACTGCAAAAGGAGAAAAATCGACTTTGGATAAATTTTGGGGAGGGATCGAAAAGCTGGATTTGAATATGCCATTTGTTGATTTATTGAAGACGGGATGGAAACGGGAAAAGAATTTGATTGACATTTTGAAGTATGCAAATCTTCCAAAGTTAACAGATCTCAAGATCTCGGCACACTGGCGCTTAATGGAAACCCATATCCTATTTCCATTTTTGTTAAGGCATCCAAAAGTTGAAAATGTTCAAATTAATTTGGCACCGTTTGACGATCTCATTCCTCAGCCGTGTTTCCTAAAAGAAGCGGAACTTGACAACGAGTTATACCGGAACACATCTTTGGAAGTCAGCCTTAAGGATTTAGAGAGCATCAAGTTGAAAAGGATTATTATTGGAGGAATGAACTTGAGTCATGTTATAAGGAAAGCTTGGATGCCAATTATAATGGCCCAGAAGGGTTTGCTTCAATTAACAATTTCGAACGTTTGTCAGTTTTCGAAATTGGATCAAATTGAATATAACTCTTTGTCATTTGATCGTTTTATTCGTTCAATTGAGTGTAACATGAATACACTGACTTCATTGGAACTGGTTATGTTCCATTTTAGTCAAAATGCGGATTTCCAAATTTTCCAAAAACTGAGTCACCTTCAGACTTTAAAGCTTAAAAAGCCTTGTGATGGCAGGTTTTCTAGAATTATCAACATGACTAGCCTACCCACTTCCTTGGAAAGGCTGTCTATAAGTGGTTTTGCTTGTCAGTATATCCAGTTAAAAGATTTTGTACAAGAAAGTCGTCCAAAGAACTTGCGCGACCTTGAACTCATATATATTTACTGTTATAATCTAAACCAACTTATACCAATGGGAGAACAAGCCAGAGTAAAGTTTCTTTTACGAAAAGCCTGCTCATTTTCAATCTGGATCCATTAACTTAGCAAAAGTTAAACATTCTTCAATGGCTTGGACCTCTTACTGTTTTACTTCAGTTACTTTTTAATAGATTAATTGTAAATTGTAAAAGATTGATTGCTTCTGTGAATCTTATTAAAGTTAACATGTATACAAAAAATATATATATTGAGAGAAGCATATCGCTTTGTACTTTGGCTAAGATTAGTCTGGTAAAGTTACTCATCATTCTAACATTTATTTTCTCTGTATTAAAATATACCTTACTAAATTATTAATTTAGTAATATACATTGAAAATCAGGCCTACTTATTAAATTTTCTTAAAGTGAATCTGGTTCCTAAAGTAATATTTAATTTTTAAGTTTAGATGATATGCTATATTTATGTACTTATATGTTTGTTTGATTGAAATCGCATATTTTGATGTTTTTGAAGTATTCCAGCTTAAAACGTAGGTATTAGACAGATTATATTATGTATTCTAGCGATGCTAAGCTGTGGCATCATGTCGATTAGACAATTTTAGTCAAAAAATATGTTTTGTTTGCGTGCCAATTGACAACGTTAATATTACGACTTATTTTGTGTATATAAGGTTGTTAAATTGTAGATGAAATGAAATTAAACTTGGTGCACTATTGTAACTATATGTTAAACTTATCAAGATAAGTTGTTTTATAGCTGATATTATGTATTTAGCCTACTAGATTAAATTATTTAATGTTTTTTGTGCATTGTACGCAATACGAGGAAATGAAGAGTCTTTTTGTGGGCATTGTTGAGATGTTTGTAAGTTCAGGTGTAAAATATTGGCAAATGTGATGAAAGCATTAACCAGCATTGATTTTTATAGCGTTATAATTGCCTTGTTCATTAAATTTAAATAAATAAATGTTTTTTTATAATTGGTATAAATGTTAATTTGTACACTACGCAGTTTTTAAGCAAATAAAATTTCAACATGTAGAACATCATTATTAAAATTACTTATCATAATTAGTTGCAATATAATTTTAGTTAGTCATAATTATTTTTAAATTCATAAATATTTTTTGCTTTGGTGTTTGGCGGCTGATAACTGAGTCCCTGTCAAATATTACGAAGATGTTGGCATTAAGTTTATTTTTTTACAAATGTTTCCTGATCCTTTTTAGCTTGAGTAGAGCTGCAGTCGCTTTGGAAGCAGAACTAGAACCACCACCGGTAAAGCTCAGTGGCGACTTGGACTTGAGACGACGACAAAAAAAAGATGGGAACTGAATTGAATAAGAATTTGTTAATTTCTTAAATATTTACCAGCAGTGAAAAAAATATTAGCCAGATACCAACAACCAAACTCACAGATGTAAATGCAACAAGTGTGTATGTATCACGCATGAATACCAATGCCAGTGTCTGTCTTTGATCTGTGAACATGTTATGTAGACAGTATGCAACCGAGTGCAGTTAAGTGTGAAAACTAGATCTGTATTTTTATTCGCTGTTAATTTTTATAACAGGCCGACTGGAATATAAGTTAAGTGATCATCTTGAGACACTTTTTGGTGGTTTATTGACTCCACTGGCTTACAGCGTACTCTATTATTTTGCATTATACCATCATCACCACTCGTTGGCATCCTTTTTCTTGACAATACTTCACCTTGACTTGGCTTATTTTACTTTGTCATAACTGGAATGGAATTCTGGAATTGCATGCCTTCCTTTCCCCAAC
>JAQFZG010003428.1:0-13665 GCA_034695465.1 Entomobrya nicoleti | reverse complement strand
AGAAATGCACTTCAGTTAATAATTGTTCTCCAGTTCAACTTGAACAATGCAAAATATTTTAACCAATCTGTTCAACTTGAAACGACAGAAATGCACGTTCGGTTAGTAATTGTTGTCCAGTTCAACTTAAACAATGCAAAATATTTTAACCAATCTGTTCAACTCGAACCGACAGAAATGCACTCCAGTTAAATATTGTTCTCCAGTTTAACTTGAACAATGCAAATTATTTTAACTAATCTTTTCAACTCGAAAATAATCAAAATTTCAAAAATTTGCAAAAAACATCACAATTTTCAAAAAAATTTGAAAAATTGCAAAAATGTATCAAAATATAATTCGGTTTTATTTTAACATTAAAAACTGCAATTTAAAATTCGAATCAAAATTTGCAATCGTATAATTTCAAAAATTTAATCTATATATTACATTGTTATAGTCAAACCGTAAAAAGACGAATACAGGTTAGTAATTTTTTTACTTTTAGCAGTTTTACGGTAATTTATTTTCTAATAAAAAGTAATATTTTTAATTCGTATCGAATTATGCAGTTTGCAATCGCATAATTCCAATAGTTTGAATAACAACCTACATTTTTTTTGAATGGTGTCGTGTATATGGGACCTCCTACTTTCTCAATTACTTTATCAATCGCCCAAAGGGTGTTACAGTTGAAGAAACCTTGACGGATATCAAAATTTTGGACAATGGCTGTACCGTTCAAACTCCGGTAGAAAATCCTCATTGTTCTGAGAATCCTTCCGACTTTAAGGTTCCATTTCGATGGCCAGTATTTACTCTTTTAGTGTCTGCTTTACAGGTAAAAATTAATACAAAATTGGTATTGCAAAATGAATACACTTGCCACAAATATTTACATCGTTTTTTTATTTTAAAGTTGGCGATTTTCTATTTTGTAATGAACGAGGATTATACCGGATGGTTTGCTAAAGCCTTTATGTTTCACTTTACTAAAAGTCTTCATTTTTGGAGATTGTCCACCAGCTTGTTCATACATTATTCTTAAGTAAACAACAACTTTATTTTCATATTCATTTAAATTCAAGCTACTAAAATTAATGGTTTTGTTTGATAATATTTAGCCAATCTCATCTTTGGAATAACGTTATGTCTCAGCTGTTGATAGGAATTCTTTTGGAAATGGTTCACGGTTGGAAGCGCACTTTTATTTTGTATTTTTGCAGCAGTTTATTCGGAACACTGACAGAATGCACTTTAAATCTCTAGACAATACTTTTGGGGCGTCAGACGCTATTTATGGTTTGAAAGGAGGGCATGTGTCTGCCATTATCCTGGTAAGTTTGCAAAACAAAACGTACTTTTATTTTATTCTCAAATTAAGTTAAGTTTTTTACGTTACGTTACATAACGTTTTATTGAATATAATTTGCAGAATTGGAATGTAATTTCGGAGGCACCTTTCCGAGTTATATTTTTTGGCCTTTGTGCAGTACTTGATCCCTTATATCAAATCATCTGTCCACCAAATTTGGAGACGGCAAAAATGTTAGAGTTGGACACGTTTCCCATACCATTGGCGCATTGGGTGGACTTATCATTGGCTTTTGTGTAATGAAAATTTTTGAGAGAGCAAAATGGAAAAGCAAACTTGGAAAAGCTTGTTTTTACTTTGCTGAAATATGGATTGTGCTTGGACTAGGTTCTAATATTGGCCATCAATTTTTTTATTGGGAGGTTGGCTCGGAATATGTAAGACTACGGGAGTTAGAGGAGAATAATTTCACTGATACTTGTCCCAATATAATGTGAAATCAAACTCGACTTTGAAACCTTTGCTGGTCTGTTTTAAGAAACCAATTTAGCTTAGTTTACGTTTGCAATTTTGGGTTTGTTTATTTGCTTTATAATTATATACTAAAACTTGTTCCTCATTTTATTTGTTTTACGTAAATAAACCAAGTATTTAAGAATTCTTTTTTTACTTGAACAGAAAGCATGTTATAATTTAATTAAGTTACTGTAATCTTAACGTAGATTTATGTGTTTGTCTGGCTCATTACTTTAGTTTGTGAATTGTTAGACAAAATATTCTAAATTGAGTTCTTTCATTCCAATTCGTTGTACACTGAAATTGACTGCTTTTTTGTCATAAACATAACTAGTGTAGTTAACGAAAACGTTTAAATAGAATATATCTCAAAACGAGTCTTCTAAATGTAAGCACCATTTGGTGTATTTTATAGCTTTTAAAAACTTTTAAAAGTTAAAAAATTAACTACTAGTACAAGAATTTTCAAATAAAAAATAATATTTATCATTTGCAATATAAATGAGTTTGTTCAAATTTATCTGTCAAACTGAAGTATTTGTATTAAAACGTAATTGTTTTTATAATACTTACACAAAAATCAATAAAAAGTTTAAAAAGCATTAATTTCAATTCGTAATAGAATTTTTCTTCAAAATTATTCATCCAATGTTTTGTGATAAATGAAATGGTTTATAAAAAATACCACAAACTAAATATCTGCAAGTAACAGCACCTACTTAATTAAATTGGGATATCAGTTTCAGTACAATACATATAATTCATAAATTCCAATATACCCATTTTTATGTCAAGTCAGTAAGGTCATCAACCCTACAGTCATCTTGATCCAAAACCATTTTGAGAAAAAGAACCCAAATTTGCTATTAAATACATGGAAAATAACTTACTTGTGAAAAGAGCACTATAAATATGTATACATAAATGCCATGGATAAAAGTGACCGCACCTATGCATGACTCGTTCATTTCAAGTTCCACAATTCCAGATATTTAGTTTGCTCAACAAGTAAGTAACTCTTGAGATAGTTCTTATTATCCAGTATACTTAATGCTTTATTCAAACACGTCTGATGTATTAATGAAAATATTCCAGCTTTGAGTGCGGGGATGGGCTGCATTCTCGTTTAGAAGTACATTTGTGTGTGTACTTGCACTTAGAACAAACGATCATAGCTTTGAGATTTTGCTCGAGCAGATTTACAAAGATTTAGCAATGCCGTCAGTCATGTCTAAAAACACTATATACGTTATATTCATATTTCATCTTTATATATTTCACACGTCAGACCCATAATCAAATGAGCATGTATGTATGTACTTCTGGTATGAGATCATTGAAAGAATATTCTGGATGCACATCACAGTGATATGTTCTCTCTATTCGGTTTGTCATTTATCAGAGCAAAGAAGTCCAGTCAAATCAAGTCTTAGTGAATTCACTGTCTGCCCATTTTATGTCTTTACTCGAGCTGAGTGTGTTCTCAAACGAATATAGTTAAAACGTACACAAAAAACAAAACTATGTATTTAGATGTTAAAGTAAGTAAAGTAAGAAAATAAGATGCATAAGTATATCTAGATGCACGAAACTCCCTTACGACAATGGAAGGTAAAGTACAATTTATTCTTTCATCTACATGCCAGACTACCAAATTCCATAAACCTCACTCTCCCATTAAAATGACTGAATATGCATAGTCAGTCCCTTTTTTTACTTAAGGAAATTCTGACGTAAAATAGCGTGGAGAAGTAGTCTTTTTAGAGCGTAGAGAAATGTTATGTCATATTTTAATAGCCCTTGAAGAAAAAGCGCTCAATTTACTGCTGAAGATCTGACAGAATTGTAACTTCAAGTCTAAAAAATTATTAACATTAATTTTATTATTGAGTGAACGTGTTAAAACCAAGAATTGTTTTGGTGTTTTACAACTCAATCAGGTAAGTTACCACATTTTTAATCTAAGTTTACAAAAAAGTATTTACTACCTTTAATTAAAATAGTCCAGATGTGCTAACATGGTACAAGTTTAAATCGAAACATCTTTATGGTAAGCATAAATTTAATTAGCATGCTCAATACAAACCACCCAATCTTCTGTAATATTAGAAAATTTTGTTTCCATTTTAAATTATGAATATTTCATGAAGTGTTTAATGCATTCTTGCTCTAAAAACTTGAAATGAGCTCGAGCAAACTATACCCATTTAGAGTTCTTATGGATGCATACATGTTTAATTTATGAGCAATACGTTGTTCGTATTTGGATGGATTACTCCTCTTTAAAAGCCCATATTTATGCCTGTATATTTGATCTCAAACCGATCTTATGCATACATTTGCTTAACATAGAAAACGTTCATATATCTGTGAGCATGTCACTCCTACACTACAATGAAGTCTTTTACAACGACATTGTATAAATAAACTGCTATGGTTATGTGTGAAAATAGAAATTTACCCAAGCAAGCATCTGACTGGTTCCAAACAGTTTCAAATGCCACACTTCCTTCCATACTGTAAACTACTTAGCATCTATTTGTTGTATATATAGCCAGAAGCTGAATATATTTATAATCAGTATAGATTGATTTAGCTCGAGCAAAGGGAATCTTTAGCATAGCATTACTTTGCTGATTATCCAGACAGGCCTTTTATAGATATAAATTATCTTGAGAGTGTGTATGATTATTAAGATCGGTTGATCTATTAGCACAGCAACACGATAAAATTATATTTTACATGAAAACTATAAACCCCCTGAAATATACCAGCGCCATTTTGATTTGAAGAATAATATAATAAGTGCCTTCCCATTTTACTTTCACTTGGAGCATATTAATGTGTGGATAGTTTACATCAACTAAATAGTTAAATTGCTTATTATTACCAATTAAGTAAACCTACCAAAGTTGTCATATAATTACTAGTACCATGTCTATAAGGGAAGGCGAATAGGAAACTTTAAAAAATTCTTTAGACTAAGCAAGAAAATAATTGTACATTGATTTATTGGTGAGTACGAATTATGAAGAATTAATATGCAAGGCTGACTAACAGTTATTCAAGTTTTTTGAATAGGTGCACTAAATTACATTGAATTTTTCCGAATTGATATGAACTTTTGGCTTTTTATTTTCATTTGCTGGAAATTAGAAACTAACAAACACATCAATTGATGGTTTTTTGTTTTTAGCAATAAAATCCGGTGAAGACAAAGACCAGCTGACATGACAAAAATGCAAGCAACAAAATTGCACCAGCAAGTTATAAACCTACAATTGCAAAACAAACAGCTACCACATTTTTGAGCTTGGAATCCGGTTGGGCTCAAACCAAAAACCTAGGTAAGAATAATTCCTTTGTCGAATATATAAATCGAGGTCAATACGTTTAAAACACTACTTTAAGCACAAGTATCATAATTATTGTTTTAGATGAGCCCATCAAATGTCGCAAGTGATGTGAAATGAACGGTGTGCGGCTTGTCTGCAGCTTTAACAATATTAGTTGAGCTAAACTTAAATCATCTCGCACATTATCTAGTTCGTTTTTTCGAATTCATTTAGGTAATGTTTTGATTCAAGTTTCCATTGGTATGAAAAGTTATTGAGTGAATTTATTTATTGAAAAGAAACTTTAGGATATTTTTTGTCTTTTTAAAGATGTCTACAGATCCCTTCAGAACTCGTAATGCTGTTTTGTAAACATACTTTTTTGCTGAATGGACCAATAAAAATAACAGCTCCTCTTTTAAGAATGATACAGTTCACGCACATGAGAAATAGTGGTACATATTTCTTAAGGTAATTAAAATAATTTTCTGTAGATTTTCAAATTTTACACGAAGAGCTTTGTGGAAAATATTTTGAAATAATTCTTTTTGCATTGGAAATTTTACGGGCATTCCAATTACGTACAGAGGGAAGGAGACCAGATCATTTTTGTTCGAAATTAAACTGAACCATCGCTTGTAAAAAGGAACTGGATCATAGCTTGGAAAAGGGAACTGGACCATCGCTGACAAACGGGAACTGGAATATAGCATTTATCGTTTTTATACAAGATCAAACCGGGAATACCATTGAAAACTGGAATTAGGTTTTTTGCGTAATTGATAAATTAAAGTTTAAAGCGCTTTATATATAAACAATGTGCTAAGGCTGTATTGTAAAGTAGAATTGTACTTTTACTTGTATTGGCAGCTTTGAAGTGCATAAATGCATAAAATTGATCCAATTTAAACGGGATTTGTGTTCACAAAATTCAAATCATGAATTTAAGTTTCAAATAATAATACATAGCGAAACTACTAAAATAGGTGTACTAGGATACTGAATGATAACCACTACTTTTCAGCATGTGCTATCCATATCAGCAACGATTTAAATATTTACGTGTAATTTTTAAGGTCACTGATATATCCATTACAAATTTATTTGTCTTCCTACCATATTAAAAGATGGTTAATTTACGATCTTACAAAAGTGCTAGATGACAGATTTTAGTTTTATTTTAGTACAGATACAATCAGCTTATATGACCATAGACCAGCGTCGATTTATTAATTGACATGCATAAACACAACTATACATAAACATAAAATCATTTTCTAACTATACGAGAGCTCAAAGATAGAATTGCAATTCATTTCAGTTCAAGAATATTGTGATGGTAGCAGAAATAATGGTTTAAAAATTCTTCAAAGAATTCAAGCAATTCAGTTAAAAAATGCAAAACTTAAATATACATACCAGTTTTATGGAGTTTATAAAATCATTTATTATTTCGTTTATTGATCCTGTGAACATGCAAAACGATATCTAAATCATTTTACATAAATGTAGAGTATGTAGGAATGTTAACATTGGTGTCTAGTGATCTACTGGCTACAGATTCGTTTTTTGCATATTACATTCTGCGCACATAGACGACTGCAATACTTGACGTTTCTGATGCCATAGTCGTCTAATATTAAAACAAGGGTTGAAAGTGTACAAAAAGTATTATGCTTTTTCATATTATCAGCAAAATTAAAAACTACAACCCAAATCCCAACTAGCGTTTATTTTATAAGTTTGGAGAAAAATACGTTTTATGTTTCTATTGTTAAATATTTGCAAGTTTATTTCCAGCAGGCAACTTGTTAAATATTTCAATGGCTCTTCACACATTACATTTTTCCCTGGTTAAAAATAAGTGAATTGTTTAAAACCTAAGCACTAAAATCCAAGCATTAAAAATGTTGGCATAGTCGATGTAACTGATGGCAAATCAAAATGAATCAGGTCAGATGCTAAAGATTGACACGACAGGGAACTAGATGATTCTACTCAATAGCGGGGATATTGATATAGAGTTAGTGTTTTTGGATAAAGTTTTTTGAAAAAGCAGTATTAAACTGTTTTACCAGGAAAATCGACGAATACTTTTAAGCCGTTTTAAAGTTAGGGTGAAGTAAGAATTTTCAAACATTGTCCTCAAAATTGAACAAGTGATACATGAATATATTTCAATCACTGTTTTTACATTACGCATTCCTTTAGAAATTCATTAAATGTTAGTTACAATCGAGTGTTCCATAAGAACTTCTTAGTTTCGGGCACAAGCAATATATATCACTTGTTTATGGTAATCAAGTGTATTACCGAGTGATAGTGCTGAAAATATCATTAAAGTAAATCATCGAAAAATGTTTCTGTGATCGTATTTGCTGCATCGCATGATGAGCATGTATATTTTATGCTATCTTAAAGATTTCACGGATCCTGATTTGTTCAATGAGCTATGAACACAAAAACTCAATGTTAAAGTTTTTGTTATAAAGTGGTCGTCTATCAAACCATATTATCTATTAACCCTTATTTTAAGAGGACAAATATTCTTGCAGTGTTACATCAGGCTGTGGCCGAAAACGATAATTGCTCTTGGGCTGATTAGCAAGTTTGTAATTGTATAAAAAACAAAGAAACGGGTAAAATAGTTCGATCTGTATCTGTTCATTAGAAAAAAGTCCAAACCCACAAACAATTGTTTATAGTTTGTAATAAATCACTTTTTGACCCAGTTTTGTCTAAAAAGTTAGCTTAAAATACGTTAGTAGTAGAACTTAAAAAATTATGTTGTCGGGTATTTTGCTTGGCAACTTCAGGGTTTAAATATTTTTAATTTAATTGTTTCAAAAGTTACCAAACCACTGAAATATAAGTTAAAATACACTTGTGAGAAGATACGATCGGGACGAAGTTTTAAAAATATATATTGTGCTTTAGAAGTAAATGGCAGTAATTTTTATCCCGATACGTATAGAAATCAGGAATATGTGATAATATGTTAATAAAGCAAAAGAAACCATTATTTTGCAAGATTATAAGAATTTAATGTTTTCATGAATGATTATACTTAGATAAATCTCCGTAGTAAGGGTGGGATCTCCATAAAAAGTAGTTCTGAATATAATAAAAACCTGGTTTTTAATGTTTACTAAAAGCAGCTGGTTCTTGATAAAATATTTTTAATAGTTAGTTACGTTCATTTTGCAATGCAACTAAGGATTGAAGTAACATATTTATGCACTGGATCAAATATGTATTACATTTTGTGATGAAAAAGTAGGCTAAAACAGAGTTTCATGGCTTCGTTTTGGTATATCAAACAATAGTATACAGTGGCTAATAATTAGCAGTTTCATATACATATATAATTAGCAGTTACTAAATGCATGATATATAGAAATGGAAATATAGACCCAAAGACCAGGCAAAAAATAAGTCGCATTTCAATAATTTAAAATGTATTTTAATATTGATAAAGAAATTAGTGAAATCATGGATGTTTATAGCTTGTTAACAGAAAGTTTGGTGGTTATAACTTGTTTTTCTATTTTTCCTCTTACGTTTCACTTGCTGATAAAAATGTATGGATAAATCCTTCAATTAAATAAACAATAAGTATGTTGTTGTTAATCTCTTACAATTAAATCAGAATACATAGGAGGGAACTCGATGTACTTGAAAGGCTTCAATTTCATTCATCGCAAGAACAACTTGCTACTCAAGAAGAGCAATAGCTTTGGGAATATTTACTAACAATTTCTCAGAAAAGGATCCAATTTGTCCAAGGTGCTGCTTGCATGTACACAAATTAAATATATCATTGAAATTCTGAAGGAAAAATTAAAGAAAGCAAAAAAATATAGCTGTGATGAAAAAAATCCAATGAAACTTTTTAGATTAATGACCAGTGACACCATTTTAGCTAGTATGATCAGCTGTCGTTAGGCAAAAACCGTTTAGAAGTTCTTTTGAGTTTGCTGATACGAGTACGTCTATTGTTGACCGCTCATATACTTTTACTAAAAATACAATTAGTATTTAATCCCAAAATATTTACCACGAACAATTTCCAATTAAATCGATGTGAATAAGGCTTCGAAATACGATGTCTATTTGTTTTTTTGTAGAAACTTCAGAATCATCTAAGAAATTTTGAAAATGGAAGTTCCATAAGAAACCTTTTAGTGCAATTATCTTTTCTAATTTGTCAAAATTGTTAATCAAATAATATCACTGAGATATATCACACTTCAATACATATTTTTGAGACCTGTGAGGATTACGTTGAGCTGATGCATGTAATAGGTTAAAACAAATTTATCTACAAATATTATATTGTCCATCATGATTTCCTCTGGGTTATGAAGGCTTTGGAAGTTTTCAAATGTTGTCAGGTGGCATGACCTTGAAATTTGAGTAAACGTTCCGAAAATGAATTGAAAGGCAAGTCTCCTTTCCCTTGAGTATACTAATATTTGAAACTACTAGATTATAGCAAAAGTACATGCTATTTGACTTCATATTGTATTTTTTTCAATTAAAAGTTTTAATTGAAATTCCGATTCGTTAATGTAAAATGCAGTAATGGTTATCCCTGAATGGTATACAACTTGCACATTGAAATATTAAGAAAGACAACACGACTTACTTGTATTCTTAGATTATACAAATAATGTCTAGTTTATATTCAAGTACAGCAAAAAGCTTTTGAATTCATATTAAAACTGAAACTCTGGACAAAGTGTTTTCAAAATGACGGCTTTGATGGACCACGTGATTAGCATGAATATCATCATATTTTGTTTATGCCAAAAAATTTCCAGTTAATAATAACGTACATGCAATTTCAAAGAAATTATTAATTACTAATTTGAGAAAATTGCTAATCCGTAAACACATCGTTTGAAGTCCACGACTATTAGCAAATGATTTGTTTAAACTTACTAAGTTTATTTAAATTCAACTATTAAATTAAATTTTAATACTGTCCAGCATAATATTTAATGACATTCACAAGTCCAATCTCGATATTCAAGATGCTTTTAATGGACGTTAGCGTATAATTAGGTTTTTTAATAGAAGCCCCTTGGATTCCTTAAATTCGAACCACATTTTCAAAACGTTTGGAAAATGTATTCCAGATATGTGTGATTATTGTATGAAACTAAAAACAAAATTACTGCAGCAGTTTCTGGTAGTCTAATATATTTTTTGAAATCCGGTAATAATGTATATTACTGTTTAAAATAATACACTCCAGTTATCTGGAATCAAAAACCGTAGTTTTCAGAATCCAAAAAGATTGTGAAAACAATACAACCTAATATGACACAAAAGCAAAGTTAAACATTGCCTTAGCATGGGTTTAGTTTATAATGTATTAAACGCCTTTATATATATGTCTGTCTTCAAATGTATAAATATGTTTGAAACTATGCGATTCGTATAAGTTGCAAAGCTTTTGAGTTCGTAAACAGTGATTTAAGAGAAGTGGTCTGAAGTCGAGGTTTACGGTTTCGAACAATTTCCATTAGAATTCAAGTAAGACAAACAGTTGGCGCACTGTTAGCTGACAGTAGCGACAGGCCTAACACCAATGGTGCTATTTAAAAAAATGAATAGTAGTTCCTCTGAGGAGTGACTGATGAGTGTAGTGTTGTGTTACAGAATTCTAGAACTGTTAGGGCAAGCGTTGTGTTGAAACTAGTTTAAAAAAATTAATTAATCCAACCAAGTTTTCCAGTTATGGTCTAACCGAATGAAGGGTTTGTTCATCACGTACGTAAATCCCAAATATGCAAATATGTCGTTCGGTTAGAATGTTGGCTTCTTGATTTGTTTTGTTAAAGCTAGTTGAAATTTCAAATTCTCTAACCAAGTTTTCCATTAAAGTCTCAGTTAATGAAGAGATTGTTCATTCCAAGTAAATTCCAAACTTTAAAATTAAAACTAAGGCTCTTTAAACGAACGTCCTTTAAAAAATTTCTCTCAAGGACTCTTTGTTTTGGAATTGTAATCTTAAAAACTAGCAAATTCGATATTTCATAGTTATCATAGATGTAGTTGCATTTAAATTATCGCTAAACAATTATGTTTCAACGTCATGAATAAAATTTTTAACTAATCAAATTTGAATTCAAATAAATATGTAAAATAATATATGGCTCTGCTGTCTTTTTGGGATATTTACAGATGTGAAGTCAATAAGTTTTATTTCATTGGTATAATTTGCTGTTGAAACTTCTGCAAGATGTGTGAAAGCAACAGTTGTCTAGAATGCCAGACAATATTCATCTTGTCAAATGTTTTGTAGTTGGATTTTTCCCATACAGTGATACGAAAGAATTAGTTTGATCTGTTTTAAGCTATGCAAAACTAGCAGTTTTTCTGAATGATATTTTCTTACCATCGTAAGTTGTGCGTACAACAATTGTGGAATGAATCGTAAAAATAGGCCAGCGGGGAAAAAAATGCAAACTTAAAAAAATACGTTAGAGTAAAAACTTGTTAGTTTGTGTGGTCAAATCGGACAATGAACACGTGTACTTTGTACAAGTTTAAGTCCATATTAGTATGCTACTTTAGACGGTTTGGGTAGCCCTACGACTAGTATCTTACATTATCAAATTTAAGCGCATATTATTTGTTCAATTCTTTAAAATATATACATACGTCGCGAGGAAAATAAATGGTATACTGAAACGGAAAAAAATTGTTGTATTTTGGAATAATTTATCACATAGTTTGTATAAAATGCTTATTATGGATACTATTATTCTAGGAGAACTTTTCTTTCAAACTCCATTGACTTTGACAAGTTCAATGGGGTTTCACGTCGTATACTTTTAGATTGGAATTAAAAACTGTAGTTTTTATATTAAAGTCTTTTAAACTAATTCAAGGATTGTAAAATAGAAATAAATAATTATTCAAACGTATTGAATAAAGTCGTTACGAACGACAAACTTGGCTGTACCGTACTTTTTGTACAGTTACACTTGTATTTCTTGTATGTATTCCAAAGAGTGGATAATCTTACACATTATATATTATGTTGTTCGAATTACAGTGGGAAATTTATAGAAAAACGAGAGGAATGCATTTTAATTATTCATAAGCAAGCATATTTTAAAGTTGAGGTGAATGTAGGACATAAAACCATTAAAAGTTTGCCTAGAACTGTGAATACTACCGAAGATTTTTACATAATGATCCATGTTAATGCATTTCATACTTTATTGTTGGACAACTAGTATATTACATTTATTACAATAGGCACCCAAACCCCAATGCCCAATACACCTAAGTGAATACACACAACTTTAAAAAAGATTGATATATTTAAGAGATTCTTTAGAAACGTTAATACGTACAGTTAATGCAATACATCTAATAAATTTAATAATATGTATTAATCCAATGAAACATAGTTAAAAAGTTAAATGAATGCATGTTAAAATAACAATAAATGTTTTTAACTGAAATGATATAATAAACAAGTAAAATTTATTTTGGGGCTTTAAATAGCTCAAATATACTAGAGTTGGATTTACGTTTTTTAATAATTTAAACTGGCACACTTCAGCTATAAAATACGGGGAAAATTTTTCTCTCAAATAATGGACAGGTAAGCTTCTTTTTTATTTATTCTATCCAGCATGCATAAAATGGGCTTAAAAATATCCAATTATTATTTCCATTTAGTTATAGAGTTTGATGTCTAGGAATTTATGCAAACGCTTAATATGTTTTTTTGCAAAGCAGTTCATCAATATTTAAACTCCGACAACGATTAAAAGACATGAAGTTTTATCGCCAAAAAAAGCAATTAGCGTTGTGTTAGACGTCTTATGTAGCTTTGCTAATATGACAATGCCCGAGTAGACTCAACTTTACTTTACATCTTTAAACCTCATAAACTGGATGGTCAGGGAGCTTTCGTGTTTTAAACTCGCAGTATCCAAGGCTCATAATAGAATTTTTATGTTCATTTCTAAACTCTAAAAACTCATTTCAGAAAAATTTAATAAAACCTTATAGGTTTTTTGCATGTAATTGATATTTGACAAAAAGAACTTATTAACTATATTTTCAACCAAATAATTCCAAGGAAGCGATTTAAATTGATTATTGGGAATACATTAGAAAATACATATGGACATTTTTATTTCCTATCTGCAACTTTCCAAAATGTCTTATATTTCACAACTTTTAGTTATCGTTATTTTAATTTTTGCAAAAGAAAGTGATAAAGTTTGTGCCACAAATTCAGACATCGACATAGTAAATATATTTTCGGAATGCATTACAGCCGTTATAAATTTTCGTGGGATTAATATCGACTTCCTTGTTCTCAAAAATCCGTTTGTTCTATTGCGCTATTTCTCACTTCCATATCCAGAGCATCTGATGTTCCCATACGAAACAGCTCCAGTTGAATGAATGAATGAATGAATGAATGAATTTTTATTTGAATAAGCAATAAAGCCCTCTAGGCAAGGCCTGTGGGGCAAACAGGTA
>JAQFZG010003427.1:0-13665 GCA_034695465.1 Entomobrya nicoleti | reverse complement strand
AACCGCATCACAGCGATAGGTGTCCCAAACGGGAACCTTAAAATATCTCAAATAAGTTGACACTCCAGTATGGCCCCATTCCCTACCTACGCCCCAACCTTTAACGATCACCGACTCATGAGCCACCGGCCAATCCACGGAAACGGGTAGCGCTAATGTCTGCACATGATCATTCAATTCAAAGGGTCTATCAGGGACGAGAATGGCAATATCGTTAAAAATTGGCCGATCCTTTTCTTTCCAATGAATGTAGCCTGGATGTATAAAGTTCCTAATGACTCGACGCTCCTGTCCATTCCTGTCGTCTTTATGAATTATACCCATGCGAAGTGTGAGTTGAGAGGAGTCCAGGGCTTGAGCCACAGATCGATTGTTTGGACCCTCTTCAGTCACAATGTGAGCTGCAGTCAAAATCAATTGATTACCGGTGACGGGGGAACGGACGAGGGTGCCACCCCCAATGAAATCATCACCGTTTCTAATTTGAACCTTGTAGGGGAAGTCGCCAAGTTGAGCGGATTGGTCGTTGTGATCTTTGCCAAAACCTTCGCCACCTCCGGGAGTGTTCACTTCGCGTTCCTTACCGATCCAGTTTGGTTGAATTGGTGATTTTGGTTGTTGTGGGGTTGCGTATTGTCGTGGGGTTTGTGGGTATTGCTGTTGTGGGGGTGGTGGGTACTGCTGTTGTTGAGCTGGTGCGAATTGTGGGGCTAGTTGTTCAGGTGTAATTCGTGGGGCTATCTGCTCAGGTGTGAGTAGTGGGGCTATGGCTATTGCCTGTTGTGGTTTAGCACTTCCCAGGGATAAAACCCCCAGAAGTAAAAATGTACGCCAAGTTGTTTTCATTTTTTTGGCCTTCTGCTTCTCTGACTAGTTTTTTGAGAATGTCCGCAAATGTCTGAGCCAGATTTACATTGCTGACGTGTGTATTTAGAAAGATAAAAGATATTGTATGACTGGCTGATATTTAATTTTAATTGCAAGTTTCTTTTAATTACTGAAAGGATTAAATTTATAGGCCTTTATTTGGTAGTGCAATAAACATATGTATAAGCGATTATAAAATAAATTTGACATTCTCTTGTGGGTTTAATTTTTCATTGTCTTCATTGTATGGTGGTGGTGAGAGGATAACTTTATTAGCAATTAACCCAACTCGTGGTTAAATGGCTGATTTTTAAAGCTTTACGTGTCGCTGACGTACTCTTTGGTAAAAATCTGAATATGTCAGTCGATATCTTGCGGTATGAAAGTTAAGAATTGTAGAACCAGTCACGTTTTATTGATACATGATTGCTGCCAAATTTACCGACAAAGACATCGATAACCTTATTTTCATTTAGAACATGGTTAATAGGGACGTTTGAAATACCGGTGAGTTGACTAGATTTCTTTTTTTATGTAGATAAAAACTGTTAACTCCCTAGTTCTCGTCATTTATTATACCTGTCTCGCTACCATAGAAATTAAATTGACAAATCTTAAATTGTTCAATACTTCCCGTTCCTAGTTACTCTATTTGCTAACTTGGCGATAATACAAAATAGAAAATAGCATTTGCGACTATTGTCGAACATTTTTTCCAAATTTGCTAATCTATCATTTTCATTAGAACATATACGTATTACTCGTATGCCGCAAGGAAATGGTAGTGATTTTAGCATGAACTGGATGATTAGAATTGTAAAATAGGTACTCATGCTTTGACATCGGCTTTGAATACAAAGTTGTTACTAAATTTTTATCTTCCTCAATACTTATACTCAAATCTAGAAAATTCACTGTTCTTGGAGATGTTTCAAAAGTGAACTTAAAGAACTAAATAATAAATTAGAATAATACTAAATAATAGTTAAATTCTGTTTTTTCCGGCCAAAAATATGAAATCGAAACAACATTTTTATCTTCTACCATTTGCATTTCATTATGACTCGTTTATCAAGAACCCACTTATAACAGAAGTATTTTTTTTAAATATTGTGTGATATTTTGCAAAACCGACCAAATGCTACAAACAATATCATCTGAAGAGATATCAAACGACTTAATATTTTATGACATACGTTTTCCAGCACAACGTAGCTGAGCAAAGAGCTATTTTTGTTCAAAATTGAACCTATTTTTACATGGAACTAACCAGCACCTTGTAAATTATTTGCAGGTTTTATTCATATACTATCAACCATACACATATACATAAATTGCAGGTAATATTGTAATACAGAAAACATATTAACTATTTACGTTAGAACAATAGAAAACTAGGATTTATGAAATATTGTATGCAATTTAATTTGAAAATGAAATATTTACTTCTCTATTAATCATTGTGGAGATTTCCCAAAAAAAGTTATCAATAAACTTTTGTCGCGTTTTAAAATTAAGTATGTTGTTTATTAACTACCAAACTACTCTCAATATGTACGTAACTGAACTGCTTATTAAAAACCAAATTCATATACTGTTTATATTTATTTTACTTGAACTAAATTTTACATAATTGTTTTCAAAAAATTATAACATTTCAATATGGGTTAACTTTTTCAAATATAACTTAAATATATCTTGATAAATTTGTGCAATTACAACTACAAAATAGTTAGCACTCTTTTCACAACCAAATTAGGATTCAGGACATTCCACAACCAAATTTAAAAAGGATTATATGTGAACTTTCTCTCCAAGGACTCCCTCCTCTCTTCATTTGGTAATACGCACAAATACAATTGATATGATTTAAAACTACTTGACTCATGACGAGTATTTGTAAAATATTTATGAGTATGTCGATTACCCGATATATTTGGCGCATCCAAAGACTCCTAATACCAGGAACAATTATTCTACTGTAAATAGTATCATTTGTAATTACATTAATAAATAAATGCTTCTTAACACACATGGCAAAATTATGCCCATCTAGAAAGAACCGAGTAAAATATTACTTTGTTTTAAGATACAATTCAATCAAGCCCAAAAAGTCGCATTTGAAAAGCATTCCATGCAAATTGTAACATATCTCTTAAGGTCATTTAACTTGTCCCGAGTACATGGAAGCTCTCTGGAATTTCTTTGGAACAGATTTTGTTGTTTCGAATGGTTTTAATACATTGAGTTCTGTATTACTTGTATTGTATTTTAACAAGAAAACACTTTGCTTAATAACCAAATTAAATGAAGAGCCTTCGACTGTCAAACAATACAAAAAACTTCTGGCTTGGTAGTCGGGATGCTCAGGTTTCTGCAGTAGATAAAGACAGGAATGGTTAGTTGAATTTTATGGAAAAGATGAATGGTTTCAGGATGTGATGTGAAATGTAAAGGTAATTTGGAGGGAAATTAAATGAATTAGTCTAACACTGGACCTACAGAAAGTGCCGCTCGCAAATCAACAAGTAAGTCGTTAATTCTGGGTGATTTTTAATCGTAGATTACGAATTTGGAATCGTTTTTGTGTAAAACTCGCAAACAAGTTTAGAAGGTCGATTTTTGGTTCTGCACGTTATTAGGTCTGGTTGTAATAATTTGTTTTCTAAGCTTTTATTGGTTAGTTTATTTGTCATAAACTAATTCCTTTGTATCTGTTTGTTCTTTTATGCTCACTTGTGACTTATACTTGCTGATTATGTGAGCTAGATGGTGCCTGGATCTAATTGTGCATTGATTCAGAAAAAAATAAAATAAAAAGTAAATTGGTTTGAGTGTTTTATACAGAAAGGATTCGAGATTTGTAATCTAAAGGTAAAAATAACAATTATTTGTCTATTTTGCGTTTCCACACGAAGCAGCTTGAAGACCACTGACGGGGATGTTAACAGGACTCAGATAAAGTTTTATTGTTCTCCCTGCCTTCTCGGAAATGGATTAGTTCGTAGAGACGTTGTCAAGAAGGGCACGCTGAAGGTTTCCTCCCAAGTTTGGAATTGGATCCTAATGCCGGTGTTCTTCAGGGTTGCAATGAAGCATGATGTGGTGGTTGCGCAATTCCTGCACTTGAACCTTCTACAGCCGTCAGATGCATGATTACGGTTGGCTTGCAAGTTAGGACTTCGAATCAGACGAATAATCTCATCTGTAATCATTGTTACATGTATGTATTTACTTTAGTTACAAGAAGTTTTTTTTTGTAATGAAGTTTTTAACGATGAGCTTTGTGATGATGGAATTTTGTAAGCATAAAAAATATATTAAGTATACACGTAATGTATACTTGTACTTTTGTAAGTATTTATTGTGCTGGAATGCACTTAAAGGAAATTGTTATTGTAACTGAATGCAGTCGATATATTAATGTTTTCCCTAAGAAAAAGAAAATCAAGGAATATATAAGGGAACTTATTGTTTTTTATTGAATATATGTATATATGTATGTATATATAACTATGAGGGTAAGAGAAGCAGAGAGTGTCTGTTTCTCAAGTGGGTCAGTTGCTACGCGGTTGAGGACTTCTAACATTGATATTATTCTTTCGGAAGAAACTCTCTTATTTCAATATAAGATTTTGAAAATATAAGAGAAAAGGTAAAAAAGTTATAGTGAGATACGGGATGGAATGGAGATTAGAGCGCGGGCAATTGAAGAACATCGGGAAATAATTTATAAAAGGGAGCCAGGTCTGGAGGATTAGAGACAGTATTCTTATTTTTTGAGACTGAAAAGATCCACTTATGCGAGTTTTGGAACTATTGCTGGTGGTTAAGTTCAGTTTTTCGTAAATGAGAAGGAGTTTTTTTCATACTTAGTTTTGCTGATTGGGAGTAGAAAAATACATACTTTACTAACTAAGTTTTGTATGAGAACAACTATAAATAAGTGGGTTTTAAAGGATTATTTTTCTCTGAAATATTAAAATAGTTTTAAGCTGAATAGTTTTGAGTTTCATAAGGTCAATTCTATTTCTTAAAAATATGATATATTATTATTGGTTTTACCACATTGATCCATGTATTACACCTTCATAAAATCAAACAAAAAAAGAATATAAAGCAAAAGAAAATTTTCTTTTGTGCAAAGTTGCTTTTCTGAAAAATTGAATGTGTTCGATGATGTTTTTATTTTATTTTAATATTTTCGGTGTTTATTTTATATTTGATCATACATCAGCTATCCATAAAAAATCCAGAAGCCAATCTGGTAGGAGTTAACAATCATGTCGTTGTTGTTAATGTAGATTCTGGAATTCTGGACAATTAATTCTGAAGTGAGAAGTACAACAGATAAATGGACACCCAGAAGATTCTGTATAATGAGCAGGAACGTTATTTTGCTACTGCTTTGACTGCTTTATTTGCTGTAGATATTTTGCCGGTGGAGCACTGTTTGCTGTTCGAGATCGGGGTCGCTTTTGGAGAAACTCATAAATGTTGCTTAGTTCAGAAATACTTGTATCGGGAACGCTTTGCTTCTAGAGCTTATTAAGAGTATTGGTGAGATTTTGAATAAATGAGTGTAAATACTTAACTATACAAACCAAATAATAACAATCCATTTGATTTATCCTATATCAATTATCTGTCCTCATGATTCATAATGTACAATAAATAGTTTACAAACAAAAACACTGCCTTCAAAAATTCGTATCATTTAACAAGTATGCAATAGCCGTTGATCGGGCTGCATTACAAATTGAAATTTTAGCTTAACTATACAGAAATAATCGGGAGCTAGACTAATTCAGATACTTATATTTTTCTTAAAGCTCATTATCATTAATTGAAGTCTGGTGAGAATCATATCAGCATAAGGAAATAATCTCCTGGCTATAGATACAACAAATCGCAAGCATACAAAGGGAATCCTGACAAAGTTTTTGCAATTTAAACCATACCAATCTTGCATATTAAAATATTAGCGCCGACTATTTCCTCCGGGCTATAGAAATTATAGATAATTCGTGTTTTATATTCCAGTAATCTGTTCATTTTTATCTAGTGTAATATTCATGCAAATTGTTAATTCTAATTCACTCTCTGACCAGACATGGGAGTTTCAAAACGAGGTTAAAGTGTCTAGACTGCAATGCTGATATCAGGAAGTCAATTTCGACAAACATATGTTGCACAGTTATATTTACGGCCGGCTCTACCATGGCACACACAATGATGCATAAAATGAATATGCAGGGGTACCACATACTTTAAACCATACAAAAAATTTAGAAACTCAATTCTACATTATCATTATTTACTTACTCCACACATTATGACACTTTACGTAAAGCAATACATCATGGAAAGCGCCAAGAGAGCGAATGAAGTAATCGTGCTTTTGTTCTCATTCCCGTTTTTCTGTAGGGGTGGCATACAGGATAGCCTCATCTAATAACAAAAACAAATAGAGAGCGAAGGACAGATAATGTGACAATAAAGTTTACGCAAAATGTGTGTGTGTACCCTCAAAAAGCTCTCGATGATATTATATGGAAATTGCACAGTTGTGATTGACTCACAGTTGTGATTGTATTTGATGAAACGTTTAACTCATCAGCTAGCCGATGTATATTAATATATTTGTTCTCTTCATCAAGCCATCATAGTAGCAAAACATTAGGAAATATAATTCTAGCATGTATGTATGTATGGATACATTTCGTTCGTTGGCGTTGCGAGTAATGGATTGGAGATAAATAGGTGCAGATGCAACGGTTTATAGGGGCATAGTTTAGCAGGTTTCCATTTTCGGACTACAGCCTTATTTTTAAGTCTTACTCGTCTGTTAGTGGGCCTCCGATTGAGCAACTTGCGACCTCTCGCTCTGTTTAGTTTTTGGGGATCGCACGTCGCTTGGTATGGGCACCAGACGCCTCCTCGCTAAAAAGATCGAAATTAGATCACTTGACGTATCACCTCCCATGTTGTCTGTCAGCAGCCCATCGACAAATTCTGTCACTCTTGATCCTTAAAATAACATTTTTAGTCTACTAAATGTAAGTATAAGAACGCTCAGGAGAAAAGATTGGTAGTAATAAAAATAAATTTCTATTTGTGATGGTTTCAAAAGATTGACGTCCTTAAATATACTTGTTTGGAAAATATTCAATCTCTTAGCCATTTGTATCCCATCCATTTATTACGGCCAAGTAAGATCTTGAATTGCTGGCATGCTAGTTTGGATCAATTATATTTTATACAGACAAGTATTTCGAAGCGAAGAGTTTTGAAGTCTGGAGTTTTCCATTAGATTCGTTAGCTAGTTTGACCCGACACTGCTTGTCCGAAAGTACTCTACTGGCACACAAAGTGAAAAGTGACTCAGTCAACTTAAGACGCCAACGGAAAGCCAACTTTTATTTTTCTGCTGCATACATACCAATCGTAATGTGGAGTGTTTAGAATTATTAACAGAAAACGGGCAATACTAGTTGAACGGTCTTGACAAAATCTGTACGGATTTTTGGACTTGGAATCATACAAACAAGATTGAAACTTTTGGTTGCGTCCTTATTTATCCCGTTATGGAGTATTCGTAAGGTTGCAGAACCGGATTTAATAAGAAGAGAAGTCGTTGATTTAAGTTTAAATTCAGTGTAATAAATCACCCAAATTTTCCAAATTTAAGCCTGAGAATCTTGTAGTAGTAATGGTGTGTTATAGTAGTTCGAAATATCAAAACTTAAGTATAGTCTTATATTCATATTCAGCGTCTCAGCCCCACATGGAGTACCCAAGATATCATTTATTTAATATATTGATTACGTACGCTTGGTCTATGGGGGTGAGTTTAAAATGTCGTTAGAAAACGCAGTTGAAGGACAGTGCTTTGGATTTAGCGCCAAGAAATTTGAAAAGTATTATATATTTTAAATTTGACAAGTATACTTTATTTGAATTAGGTTTTTGAGGACTAGAAAATACCATCATATGTTATGCCGTACTTATGCACTTATACAAAACTACTGTTCCTTACAACAAAAAGTCCACTCATAAAATGTCATATAATTTTCTGCAAACAATAATGAAATTGAGGGCGGGCGAGCGCTGCTCTCTATACTGTCAAATAAAATCAACTTTGAGGGAACTAACTAACAAACCAACAATGTTAAGCGATTTGATTTCATCCCGGGTAGTTTGGGTCGCAGCTTATATTTTGAAAAACATTGAAAAACTCAAACACTCTGAAAAAAATTGTTGTGTATTTCTAGACAGCTATATTACGAGTTTACATTCCAAACAATTTAATTTAGTATTAAATGAAATGCCTTTGCAGAGACTGATTAGTTTAATGGATCCATCACCAACTAAAATTTTACTAAATAGTACTTCAAACGTTCCATGTTTACATTAAAAATAGTTTGGGTTGATCTGATATAAAAGAATTTAGTTTGCTATAATATACCGATACTTACGTTTGCACTCGTTTACTTACTGATATAACATACTATTTTAAATCCTTATTGTATTGGAGGATACGCAATATTGTATTTACTAAAATAAATGCACAATAAAATTTGAATCTTTTCTTGATATTCATAATCCATGCAATAACAATATTAAAAAAACCATTTTGAAATAATTACACAGTTATCTGCAATTGTTTATTATACAGTAGACTATAATTTTCGTTGTCCCGCAAATTGGACTACGTAACACTGAGCGCGTTTTCGCAGTACACTTTGTGTACTTGAGCGATTTTTTCAAAGGACTCGTAAGAATGAGGCGATGATGATGATTTGGTGGTGGTGGGGGCATATACCGAAAATAGTTACGCGTGATGATGATGCTGGTTTGGTGGTATAAGTGGTATGAAGGAAACAGTATAAATATATGGGGTACTTGAACACTTGAAGGATATTTAGTGTTGTGCAGATGTGAAGGCGCAAGAAAAGTGTATTGAAGCAAGGGCAGTTATAAATACCTGAAAAATTCACTTACTTATATCGTTTCAAGGTATTTTACAATGTGTACAAAACTTACAAGTAGTACGTATAGTAAGCATCTGATGAACTTTTCCAAGAATGTCCATATACATGCAGCTTGTTTCTAGAAAGGTACTACCCTCTTCAAGAAACTGCACTAGTGCAAGTGTTCAATGCGACTTATCGTCATAAAAACTGTCGCGGCTTTGGAAATATTTTTGATCAGTTTATCAAAATATCTAAAATGGTAAAAGTTCCTAGTGTGCCTTCGAAGAAGGAAAAAGGAAAGAGAAATCCGGTAAGCGTACATTTTAACACGTAAAATTATTTAAATAATGATTTAATTTTAGCCCCAGACAAAAAAATTGCAAGTAAGCCTAGTTATATCTGTAAAGAAACGGCTGGTCCTCCTTCTGGAACCTATTCCGATCAATCTGACGAAGAAGGGGCTCCCAAAGCTAATAAAAACATACGATGAATTAAATAGAGTTTGTTTTTGATTCATCTTCAACTTAAAGGAAAAGCTATTAGTTTTTTAAATATTTAACTTTGACATTGCAGCAAAAAAACACGAGAAAAGTTGCTGGCAAGCCCAGCACCTACCGAACAGCCCTCTCTCCTCTTCGCGCCCACAGTGACCAATCCGGTGACGAAGAGGGGGCAAACAAAACAAATCGAAGGTAAATTAAATAAATTGTGTTTAATAACTAATCTTGATCTTCAAGAATACCTTAAAAAAATAGTTATACATCAATTTGTTTAAATTTAAACGTATAATATTCTTTAAATTGCAGCAACAGAAGAGTAGAAAAGTTGCTGGCAAGCCTAGCAGCTACCGGACAGCAACCGCATTACCTCCTCCTGGAACCTTTGTAGACCAGTCTGATAAGGAAGGAGCACCCCAAGTCAACTTTATAAAGAAGGTAAACTAAAAAAAACTCCGGGATCTGGAGGGTGGGATAAAAAAATCTGGTGACACTGACACACCTGCAGAAGGCCCTCAAAACACAGAAAGTGACTAAGAAGGTGATGAACGCTCAACAAAAATCAAAATTGTGCCGACATCATTCAAAAAGCTCGAAGTAAAGCGAAAACGGCCTGCTGTACATGCGTTAAGCAAGGTAGTGTGTAACTTAATATACAAAACTTAATATCAGGAATTATAATAATTTTTTGGGGGCTTCGGAAGCGTGCAAAAACGATTAAATTTTACTGCTCCTCTTACTCTCATACCAGCATCGTCATGGAAAGTGTGCTAGGAAGCCGTCAGTGAGATTTAGACTTTCCATTTCATAGAGCATTACAAGTATATACAAGAGAACTTTCATATTATCTTGATTTTGTAAAAAACGCAATGCGTATTTGCACATACAAACCTGTTCCGTATGGTTTATTTACTAGACCGTTGAATTCGTGCCAGTTATTAGGACTTGAGCCAGTTAAAAAGGCCGTAAATGATTATTAAAATCAATTAAACAGTATATTCATCATCGATGCTAAAGCCGGCATGGGCAAGTCCACATTATACTTTTCCATTGCTAATTACCTTTCACAAGTAAATATAAAAAATATTATTTGCTCCCCCATCGCCCATGTATGTCAACCGTTCGGAGCACTTACATTACATAATTTAATGGGGTGGTATAACGTGAAACAATGGTGAAAGAACGTGCCTCTCCCTCGGTAAGAGAAAGGATCCGGAAACTAGACTGCATAATGATTGATGAAGTATTTTTACTTCATTCTAAAGCATAGTGTGCGTTGCTCAGGAGAATAAGATACATGAAGGGCACTACACAGGACATTCCAGTACTTATTATTACATCGGGTGCAAAGCACAAAATAACATTACGTACAAACCAAAGGCAGTTGTGGGATAAGCCTTACATGGATCTGTTGGCAAGAATGCATGATGGGACTACTACACGAGATGATATCCAGCTACGTTCAACTAGGTTAGTTAACAACTTGATGGACAGTGAATTGGATCGATTTTGGGAGGCTACGCATATATTTAATTCAAATGGAAAGGCTCTTTATTTGTCCAACCTTGTCTGACGGTACCCAAGCAAACTGCTCAAGACGCGTGCACGTTATGAACGTGAATACTGGCATATCTATCAAGAGCGTTCGACCTATTTTTGATGCCGCCATAGCCGCAGAAATAATTTGGTAGCACCCATGTGTATAATTGGAGATTGGCAATGTGGACAAGGAACTAATCCTGGGTTGTTCGATGAAGTAATTGCGGCTGGCGCAGTTAAACAATCGGACAAGCTTTTTCAGTTCTCGTGTAAGGGACCAAATCCTGACCCAAACGGTAACCCCAAATCAGATGTTGTTGCACCGGGTGACTCGATTTTATCTGCGAATTTTGAAAATACACCTACCAAATATAAATTGATGTCGCGGGTATCAACTGCGACTGGACATGTGACGGGACTGATTGCACTGCTACTACAAAGGAATAAGGATTTAACTCAAAATCAAGCGAGGAAATTAATTATTCAAAATACTGATCGGCCATTACCAAATGTGTTTGGTTGCGGAAATTTATCGCAAAAAACTTGGTCTAATCCTGAATTCGGTTATGTGAGGATTAATGCCCTGAAAGCACTTAATGCACAAACAGCCAGGCTTAAGGGAAAGAAGAAAGACTAACTCGTTGGACTTCGAAGTGTTTTTGTTCGTTCTAGATTTACTGATTATGTAATTCAGGTATAAACTGGCACGCCAGTACTCTAGTATATAGTACTCTATTTTATATTTTCTACTTGAAAGATGAAAAAGTACTATTCTAAGGCACAAAATAAATAAAATTTGTCTCAGTCATTGGGTGGGATAATAGAAAAGCTATTAAAAAGTGTAATCAAGCGAAACATTTTTATTTAGTATTTTGACTTTCAATTAAGTTGATGAATGGTGCTGTTATGACACCAAGATACAGAAATGTGAACCTATGTGACAAAGCGGACTACTTTGTAATGATGACAATAGAAATTGGATTTGTAGTTTTATCTTAAGTAAATTTAGTTCAAAAGAGTCAAATTTAAAACACAGAACTGTATAAAAAAATTAAACAGCTCTGTTCGTTAGGCTAATGGTAACTTGAATGATTATGTCATATTTTTCAAACACGGTGTTTAATTATTCATAAACCGTCGTTTTATTATACGTATATTCTAAAAATTTAATTGAACGTAATGTCGGTTAATACAAATGCCTAACCATTTTAGGTTTTAATTTTAATAAAAAGTTCCACCGAGCTTACTCATACACAACAAACTGGGCATCTAGTTAAGTTAAGTATCAACGTATATGGAAACCTAAATGTAGTAGTTCGCATTACGGTCAGGTTTGAAAGTGAATCCAAAGGCACTCTTGCATAACTATGTAGCCCCACTCTAGTTAATAACTTTATGGTGTCCAGTAAAATAATGACCACAAAAATATAAAATATGTTCACATATAAGGAATAACTTTTTCTATTTAAGTCATCGTATTTTGGTTCTAATATTTGTTTTACATCAGATACCTCTTTTCTGCAGAAATCTAAACTGGCTGAAAAAAAATGTTTCTGATACCTTCCGCATTGAATAGTCCTCTTCTAGGTCTACAATCAAACGTTATGTATAATTTTGAGTTTGTCAGTTTCAAGCAAAAATTTAATAGACTAAGAACAAGACTTCGGATCTAGAAATCCATTGGAATACACCTCCCAAATCCAAAAGTTTGTACTTTCCCGTCAAAAATAGATGGTGAAAGTGAATAAATTTCGTAAAATAGTTGTAAAGTGAACAATAGCCATAACTGCATTATTTACAATATAAGCAAAAAATATATTTGTTTGAGTACGTTTTACTTAACCTAATTCTACATTTTTTTAATAGCTTATACTTAAATGTGTCCCAATTAAGATAAGTGTGAGGATTTAAAGATCCGAAGGAATTAGTGTTCGTTTTATATATAGACTTTTAGGGTTAACCAATATTATTAGTATTCCAGCCCGTCCGTTTCAATTGCAACTTAGTTTTATAATTCGTAATTATTAAAGCACAAAAGCTGCCTATTCGTTTTATAAATTTATAAACCACTTCACTTAACTCTCCAACTAAGCTACTAAAAGCGATTGAAAGTCCAGTTCCCAAAATAATGAAAATCACTTGTGCATGTCCATACATGTTTGGTTTCGAAGGAGGTAGCTTTTCCTTTTTCCTGCTTAAGTCAGTTCTATTAATAAAATTTGGCCACCATTCAACTATTCCAGAGGCAAATATTCTAGAAAACTGTTTAAGCAACGATATAGGAAACTGGCCAGATAATCGAAGATATAAAAATGGCTTCGAGTACGCGAATGTCCCAACATCGGAGTGATTTCCCAACTTGGATAGATTTCTGGAAATTTCTTGCGCAAAATAATTTGGCAGAATCCAAGCAGTTTTGTTACACTTCTGCAGGTCTTGTTTAATTAACTGGTTTTGGTTGTTCCAAAACCTTAACTTTAAAGTATTAAATTTTCTATAGAAATCAGGTTCTTCCGGAATTTTCCAATCAAGCATTTCGGTGTTTAATAAAGGATATAATAAATCTATAGGTTCTGCAAGTATTTTATTCGTGTCTGGGTGCATTTCACATTTTTCCAGATCTTCATTTTGCAACATATTGCCGGTATCTAAAGACGATGCAACTTCAGTACTACCGAATACCTTCCAGTTTTTGTGAAATATGACGATGTAGTGTGGAAACTGTATTTCACTAGTCCATCCGAAACTCCATTTTTGGTATTCTAAGTTTGTAATCCTACTAAATA
>JAQFZG010003426.1:0-13667 GCA_034695465.1 Entomobrya nicoleti | reverse complement strand
AGTTCACAATAAAGAGGAGTTCTAACTTTTTCACGATTCTAGATGGAGGTCACATTCGTGACCGGGCTACTACTTGTATTCTTACAATCCAATATTGAATAGAGTGAACTGCAAATAAGCTGTCAATTCTGGTAATAGACCTAGTAATCCATTTTAAAGATAATATACATACACACACGTGTATATGTATACCAATGTATATAACAAACAATTATTTCATAGTTCATGACAATTTTTGAAGTTTATGTCACTCCCTACAGTACAGTGTACGAAGGTCTAGTAGTGGAATGAAGTTGCATAAAAGAATCATTTTCAAAATAAGACAGCTAATGACACTGTGCATAAATTTCCTTTCCTTTCTCCTGTCAAATTTAGTGGAACTTCGTTTCATTATTAGCTACAAGGAGTATATAATGTACCGAGTGAGTACCGAGACTAACAAGCTAGAAAAAAAAGTACTGACATGCAACCAATAAAGAGGGTACTACAATGTTCCGCCCAATGTTCTCGTTCTGGATATCGTTGACTAGTTTAAAATGATATATTGACACTTTATTGCATTGCCAACAATACCATTTAAATTTCCTTTCCACCGTTTTCGTAGTTCCAGATATCTTTTCGCCTAAAGGGACCCTGCCGCTTTCCCTTTTTCTCTACGAAATGATGCAAGTATAGAAATTCGCTTACAGCAAAAAATATAACCAATGCATGATAAATCTGAAAAAGAAAATCTGTGTAGTGGTAAGGGTTTTGTATTTACATTCAGGACGTTCAGGATGAAAATCTCTTTGATATCTTCCGACTTAAAGTGTCTTACTACTCGAAACCTACATCTAGGTCGATGAGAATGACTTGGTAGGTTCGTGATTGGTTTCTCTACATGAATATTTAAAAGAGGGGCTAGAAAGTAAGCGATCCATACAAAAGCCGATATTATTTAAATTTATTCCATTTACGTATAAGGAGCGTTTCAGAGTAAAAAGTATGATGCATGGAGAAGTTGTCAACTTAAAATGTGTCGTAATCATTTTATAAAGAAGTGATGGCGCAGCTTGTTATTATTAAAATGATCACTCAGTCTGACACCCGGCCTATTACTTTGTCCTCGTCCCCTCTTCTCTTTTTTCTCATATTCTTCAAAGAGGAAAGCATGCCATGAACTGTATTCCATTTAACCTCAGGGGTCAATCCAAGTATTGCCCGAAGGTCAGCATAGATAAAAATGAAAATTTAAAGCATTGCAGTAATCCTTCATGACAGGGTTACGTAACTATACTTTATATTAAAGAATCATCTGCGTCTTCACAATACAGCTTGAGCGAGTGAATGAACCACCATATATGAAAATGGATGGTACGGCAACTCTAGATCTAGATGTCAACCTCCATGTATATAAAGCGGTGTGAACGAGAGGTACTGCCACAGTCTTTGGAACATTATTTAATAGCTATCAATATCTTCCTTTTTAAACTTGCGACTTTCTCTCGTTCTGATGTCTAGTTAGTACATTGTCATTCTTCACACTGCTTTGTATCTTTTGCATGCTTGCTGCCTTGCTGCATACATTTTGCCTTTCCGTTGTGCTGTGTCATGAGAGAACCCTTTCAAAGGTATTACAAGTACAAGAAAAACTATTATAAATGCTTATAGAGCAGTGAGTATATACAACAGTGAAAGAGAAAATAAACCCCAGAAGGCAATACCAGTAGACAAAAGTGTTGATACGTTCAGTTCAACTATGCATTTTCTTTTGTAGATACCACTACCGACTACCATGTCTTATACTTATGCACATTGCAACGATAACTGTTTTAAAAGAGAGCTTACTTCCTCAACTCACTCACAATCAAGCTAGAAAAGCACCCATTTCAAATGAATAATTTCCTTTTATCTATGTAGTTACATCCGGTTTCCACATTTCTCTGTTATATCAGCTATATTTATAGAATAGATTGCTACACAATGCATGCATGCTTTCGTAAACATTCAGTAGCTTACGGGGGAGAACCCATTTATTACATTATTTATTGAGCAGAGAACCAACATTAAATTATTAAGTTTCTCAAAAACTTTAATGTAAATAAATTCATTTTCGAGAATCTCTGCTGAAAATATAACATTTCACAAATTGAATCCTGTGTGCAAGATTTGACTCAAATTCAAAGGATGATTGTTTACACAGGTACACGATGTTCACTGTATTCATTGGAATTCTCCTCACATCAAGGAAATCCAAATCATAAAGATCTTTACCAATAATATTAAACCATGCAGTATACAGTTTTAATATCTCAGTTTCTGCGAATTCTGTTCCTACTTTTCAATACAACGCACACAACATGTTATGTGTGTCTCCTTCAAGATAGTGTATCAAATATGGTTTGCATATACATTGTAATATAATGCTGTAAATTGTACACATAAAAGCTAAACATTTATTTTTTTGCTTCAAGAAATCGAACGGATTATATGTGTCTGTCTTCAATGTCTTCAATTCTATAGACTTGGTTCAGTGAACTACGACTAAGAATGTTGCATATTAACCGGAGGAATACATATGTTACGCGCAAAAATTATTCTAACATCAACATCCTTTTCTGCCAAGAAAGGCAATTATTTCTAGTGTGACGTTCTTAATTTGAAAATCTGCTGGGAAACAGTATCTCGCAAACATTCTTCCAACATACTTAAATAAATGTGCTGTCCCAACTGAAGTGTAGTAACAGACATACATGGAAACATGTAGTATGTAAAGTAAATGTTCTATGTCTGTTGCTTTCGCCGCTTTCCAGTCAGCTACGGCAATTCGCGCACCAACCTCTTTCTCGTAACATTCTTTCTTCGTATCATATTTTGCATTCGTATAAAATAGATTACTGTTGCAATGGAGCAGAGTAGTTCTCTTTTATTTCATTCGAAAACTGTTTTTTTTCTCATTGGTAATAATACTCCAGTACGCCAGCTTGGAAACATCAAATCGTTACTGGATCGCGTTGGCTATAAAAGTTTTTTTTTCCAACACGAATGCGTATCATCGCTATCCACATACGAATACGAAATCTACTCGTTTGTAAATATTGCATCTAATAATAAATCTCGTTTAATTTTTTTGTATATTATTTCCTTACCATGATACATTGGGTATGTATGTGTAGGCTGACTTTAGAATTATATGCGTGGACATAATAATAATCTTGATACTACAGCAATATAAATATATACATAAATGCAACACGTTATAAATGTATGACTCGTTGAATAGTAAAAGATCTACGTTTTTTATATAAAAATGCGTTAAGCTCTATATGTGTTTTGTGGCTAACATACTTTTTTATTCATTGAAAGCATTAACAGCAACATTTCTTAGATTGCACAAGGATTATATCTTCACATATATCCATTTATACATCCTTTCTATTTTAAGTTTTGGACTTGAGCAACTTGGCTGGAGCAAGTGGGTAGCTCCGAATCTTTTTGACATGCATGGTTTGATGTTCCTGCTGGCTTTTCTCTGCCCGCTTGTTTTTCTATACAAAATTTCAACTTAATATATAAGGAACATAATATAGGAGAAGAATATAATGCTCCCTCTTGTTACTCATACCCCGGGAGAGTACTTACACCGCACTATTTTTGTAGGAAATGCATACACGAAAAGATCCAACAATCGTGATCATCGTCGTTTTCATCATCATGATCCAGGAGAATTGGACAAAAACGGTAACAAGCACTTGTTTTTGTATATATGTAAGATGCACGTATTCACATCCATTACTATACATATGTATGTATTTGTGTTTCATTTGCACATGTATACATAGTCATCATCCATTTCTTATCATTGTACCACAGAAGTATGTGAGTGAAATAACAGAGAATCCAAGTATAGTATTGATCAAACGACCCAGAAAACGTTCATGTCTATGAAGAGGACGTCTTCTCAAACCAACTCACAGACTCTATTTTCTGCATCTTTCCCCCTCCATTTTTGCCTGTCTGTTTCATTCCGTCGTATAGTTTTTCTCGCCTCAGTTGCTGAGAGAATAGGAAGAATATGAGGAAAAGAAAGGGAGAGGGAACTAGAGACGAAGAATGCATTATGAGAAAAAAAGTAGAGCAGATCAGCAGCAGAAAAGGAGAAAAGAGAGAAAATAGAAAAGCAAGCCACTATACTTTTCCACACACCGATTTTCCTCATTGTCAACTTCATACAAAGGCACTACACACAAATATTTCTTGTCTACTATACCACCACCACTACCAAACTACATACAGAAACACATAGACACACACAAACCATCACTAGCATACTACTAGCATACAGCTCGAATTTCATCGTATAATTTTCTCCAACCTAACCCAGTAGTGTAAGCCCTTGATAAAAGGTCTGAGAGGGCTCACCAGCAGACATGGAATAAGGAATCACCAAAAAGTACGTGCAAGTGGAGTCAATTCATTTTAATGAATTACCTAGCTGTATTATAACTTTCCCGCTATATATGATACTCTCTTGACTTTCTCAAAGATGAGGTACAAATTTAAGCTTCATGAATACCGTAGAATGCCATAATATATTGTTACGTTTAAATGGTCAGATTTCCTCTTGGAATAAAGCTAAGCTTTTTCCTAAACAAGAATTTTTAGTTAGATATATTGAATCTACATTGCATCGGTAGCTAACAATACTTCATACCGAAAAAACCTCTAACGTTTCAATCGCTCCGTTATTTCATTCTGTCTCATGTACACTAAGAACAAATTGTGGCTGTTACAGTTACTTGTTAGTTGAATGAAAAAAAAATCGGTTGACTCTTTCGAGAATTTACTTTTTTCCAGTAAGTGTGTTGTGGAGCATGTATTTGTGTACATAACAAACATAAACCTAGAAAGTAATACTGAGAATGTTTCTGCTCTCCCCAAATAAATGTCCGAGAAATGTTTAACTTTATTGATGTATGAGTTTTAGACCAAAACAATTCATGCTTTGTGAACTGCAACGGTCACGGAGTAAGCTAAACTGTAAATAACTATAAACTACAATGGAACTGATCCATTACGTCTTATATACTCTATATACAGTCTGTATGTACACCTGTTTGCACGGTTGGATTAAGAGAAAGAACAAATACTTGTCATTGAAAAATTATTGATGGACTTATATGGTAAAAGCCAAAAGAAACTAGTAAAACACGATGAATGTTTTTTTTTTGTTGAACTTGCGATTAGTTTGAGTGAAATTGAGGTACATAAAGGTATATATAGATCCTTGGAATGTCCAAAACTTTTAGATTGAAATTACTGTACACTGCGGGGGACCATTTTGTAGGTTTACACTTTCTAACTTATGATACTTTTCATTTCTGCAAAATAGCATGAGTTGAGTAATGAGTCATCTCACTCCTCCAACTCAAAAGGGCTGCCAAACAAAAAAGGTGACAAAGTACCTAGCCTCCTAATGGATCTAATAATTCTATATAGGTGGTATATAGTAGGTGGGTTGTGGGTTTCATGTGCGGCATGGGACGTATGTACGTATCAAAAGGACAAAGACATGTATCTAGTTTGTTTTATGCTTGGTCATTAATATGAAATGGCGCAACCGGTTAGTATGTATTCCGCATCATAGAATTGGGACACATTGGTCAGTGTCGCTTATAGTTAACTATCTCAACGTTTGACATAAAACAAACCTAAAAGCGTGTGAAATCCTTGTTCATTCATTAGCAATTTACACGTAACTGTAATTAATTATTTTCTTTTGTTCTCTGACAGATAGATGTCAAAAGGCCCTCCTTTCACTTTCAGCAATTTACGGGTTTACCACCATACACAAAAGTATATGCACAAATATTATGAAATCACAATTGTCCACCATTCCCATGTTTAGATTGATAAAGTCATAAATTGTGCTGCATTGCCTCTCATGCATACGAATAATAATATCAACACAAATTCATTCACGTTACCTCATTTTGATTTTATGGCATACATGAAAAAATATATAATGTATTTTATTATTTTTATCTTTATCGCATCCCATATAATAACGTCTATATAACATATGCCAATGATATCACAGCAACAGCATCCACAAAAGCGCTATTTATTGCAATGATAGCAGAGCCCAGGATTATTTCTTCATAGTAAATTTGCCTGCAACTTTTGGCTTTATGTTGGACTACTTCATGTGGCGAAATGAAGCTCTCTTTTTTGCTTCCGCTGCTCATTAAGTTTTTCATTTCTTCCATTGTGTCTCACATATATTACGACACTAATGGTAACCCCCATTGTCTATTATCATCATGGAGCCGATGACTGTCTGCTTGTCTCATGACAATGTTATGGTTTAGTACCGATTTGGAGTGGTATAGAATATGTATGTGTAGTAGGGTTTCCAGAATGACTGGTACAGATAATAATAAGCACCCTTTTTCCAACAATATTACATCATTTGACACAAGTGTTCTGAATAGTGATATGTGTTGCATTGTGTTATTTTTTTGCCTGCATGCCTCTTTCTCTCCCACTGGTGCACATATATAATCTTGGCCTGTAACAAGTTAAAGAGTATGTTTAACTGCACAGGGTGATTCTTTTGTATCCCATTAAACTGATTTACGCCCACTTCTAGTGCAATGAAATGTAAGTTAGCGAAGTTTTATCTCAAGTGTAAGTGTAAGCCCCTATGCATAATATGTCGTTAATGCTTATATTCTTATTGAAACGTATATATGTTTATTCGGTATTATTGGTAAAAAATATATATGCACCATTTATTTTCACAATATTGCGGTAAAAAATCGGTGGTGCTTGTTATGAAACGTGATGACACTCAACATACCGCAAAACAAAGCTAGTTATGTATATATTTGTACCGTGCTATTAATAATACAAAATGCCTAATCGTAAAATGAGGGAAAGTCTTGGAAGACATAGTGATGGATCGCGTGTAGACTGCTGACCAATTTCTTCCTGTCATCTTTATCTACTGACTAATGAGTATATCAGCTTTCAGTTCAAGCTGGATTTTTTGACGTGCGTACAACGTGAATGTTGCCGGTGAAATAACAAATATTTCGGAACAATAATAGTTACCAGCTATTTGAAAGAAGTTCTGATTCTGAAATATTGTTTCGTATACAACTACGTATTGTGTCGAGAACATTGTACTTTTGCCCACGCAAAGTTAGATACCTACGGCGAAACTGTACCGCAATTTCGCATTATATAAACCTTTTTGTATGTCTTTTGAATTATCGCAGTTTTTACCACCATTTGAATAAATTACACGAATTCAATAAAAACAATCCATTTTTCCCAACATGCACATTTTTACATTTTCACAAGTGTTAGAAATATCATAGCATTCAAATCCTTTTCCATTGAAAAACAGCAAATACTGGTCTACTTTCACTTCACATTCTGCTTTCACACAAAAGAGAACTAGAACTTTTGCTATTACCAGTGTTTCATGAAGATGCAGACCACCTTTTTTCAGGATGTTTTTCTTCAATGTCCTACTCCATTCAGTTGGGTTATTTACTAAGGCGAAAGTCATAAAAGACATTGTGCAGAATGTAAAATGATCCAGATCAAATCTTTTTATGTAGGTACTCTGTTTCACCCACAAACTTACTTGATCAGATCGAACATCAGAGAAAAGTACATTCATCGGACTAGAAGCTCCATTTCCATTTACTACATCGGCTACTCTATCATTCTTAGGTATATAAGTATAATAGCCTTTGACTGCCACTGCCACAAAGAAATGCTGGAAAACATTGTACTCCGACTACGAAAGGGAATTAAATTAGTATACACGTGTATGTCTTGCTGGTTTTGAACGCGCCTTAAAGTAATCATATAATATGCATTACATAAATCGAGTTTAAGGAAAAAACATACGTTGGCATAAATGTGATCATGATGGTATTTTATCTTCTTCTCTGTAATATATACTGCTTTGTCGATAAAAGCGAGTAGTAATAAGTTATGAGTCTATGCAGTTGAAACGAGCAAAGTTTCCTTTTTTTTGTTGGTATCACCTTTCACCAGTTTTTGTAGAGGTAATAATGGTATGAACTCTTCTGAGAATTCCAGATTAGGTTTATCTCTCTTTGGCTAAAAAAAAACAACTGCATGCCATGCCATTCCGAAATCATATCATTTCACACCACCGGCTTTTCTGTGTTTGAATATATAAATGATGTGTGAATGTATGCGTGTGGGTGGTTTTGTGTTGATAGAGTGATCTGTTTTGTTTCATTTATGAACCCTTTTCTGGAGAACTGTACCCCTTTTACTACTAAATTCATTCGCCGAATTAGTCGGTGTGCAAATGACTTTACCACAGGACTGACTGACTAAAAGAGGAATATATGTGTGTAATTCTTAGAGCAGATCGGGACCATCAGCTCTTCCCTGCCTCATCATCACTGCATATCTTTCTCCTTCATTTCGATTTTCCGGGAAAAAAAGAAAAGAAAAAAATCTTTCTTGAGCAACTCTTTCACAACAGAGTTCTATTACCACTTCACACACAAAAACATAGCTTACTTGGTTACATGAATTCTGAGAATCATAACTTTATAACAACCTCTACCTCCACTCTTCTTAGCATCCTGACAAAACTTGTGGTATGGAACTTACATACATGACTATACAAACTTTCATATCAAACTATAAGTTTTTATTGTTCTTTATACATGTTTATTATGCGTATAGAGTAAGCCAGTATATAGACATGTGATACGATGACGATGGCTCTTATTACGATAAAAGAGGGAAAGTTGAGACACGATCTAGCCTCCTTCCAACTTATATATCAGTTTGCAATTTCTACAGAGTGTGCAGTGTTATACAGGATGTTACAAGGAATTTTGTGCTCATTTGAAAGCAAATTCTACTACTACTACCACTGCTTCTGTTCGCTATTATTCCCACAAGAGAGATGTGAGCGAGAGCGTGTGTCGTCGTGTCAGTCAGTCTTTTATAATCATATCGTAAAAATAGCACTGTTTCATTCACGTGGCGCATTCTGTAAAGTTCTATACAAAGCGTGTTATATGATGGTTTGTTAAGTTCGTGATTACGATGAATGAGCCATATTTTGATGAATTAAGAAAAAAGGAGGTGTATAATTTTGCATGTCTATTAAATGAGGAAGAAGCGTTTTTTAATCTTGGAAAGTGAAATTTTAGGAACGATTTCCAATTCCAGGTACTCGTTTTTTGTCTCAGCCTCACCTACCTCTACCCTCCAATTCCACAATGGTGTCATTTCCAATATGCGACAGTTACCTAGGTTGATAGGTTGGTATCAACCTATCAACCTCAGAATTTATGCACACTACCTAAAACCAAATAAAGAGACTGTATGGCTCCACGAATTGAAAAGTGGTTCCCAGTTCTCTTATTCATGCAATAGGCTATGCAACAGTGAACTATTTATGCAAGGGATATTGTTAAAACAACATTTTCGTGGATCTCATTGAGCATTGTGTCTGTAACTGATTGGCCCTTAATACAATAAAAATAGTACTTCCAATTCAGACGAAATGTATAAACGTAATGTTGAGTTGAAAATGACATCATTATACTTTCTTCCAGCCAATCCACAGCGTCATGACTTATCACATTCCCCCACATTCGAAAAGCAAAATCTATCTCAAGCACAGAATCTCGTGGATACGTGATGCGAATGAAAATGTTGGAGTTCCGTTTCGTCTCTAAAGAATTAATGAGAGGTTACTCCTACTTGTATATGCTGTTGGTTTGGTACTATCTGTTGTCGTTGCATGAAAATTCGCAATCTGCAAAAGCACTTTACATAAATGGAATGTGATAGCATTACAGACCAAAACAGTTTTTGTATCTCAACGGAGTTGACAAAAATAACGAAACGTACAATACAGCGGGTGCGGAACCTTCTTTTAAAATCTTTGGTATTAAGAAGCATACGAGTGATCTGGGTCAACACGAGAATTTTCTTGATAATAAAAAAGTTTTTTGATCATCCTTGCCTTTCTTGAAACAACCTAAGCTCATCTCTGATCTCAGCTTTCAAGCATTCAATGTGTTTGACACTTTTTTTCTCTTCTCAAAACATGCTTATGTTATGTATTATCTATAACATTTCTTTAGAAATGAAAGAACGCCTGGAATTTTATGGAGGAAAAAGAGCGAATGAATATGGCCCATGTATTACAATGGCTCAAATGATACAAAATAGGACAATGACAAGTAGGTATGTACATCAAGATCCGACACATTGGCAAACAGACGTTTTATCAAATATGTAGTGTGTAAATTCAAAGTCGAAAGCAACCTAACAAACTTTCCACTTCGCACGTTCAACATCCGGTGAAAGATTTTTTATCGTTTCCATCTCCTTTAATAATTAGATACTTTAAAACCTACAAGATATCCTAAGAAAGCATATCATTACTTCGACTCAAGTTAGTCAAATTAAGCACAAACGACTAAATATAAAAACGGGCAATGATGAACAATCAATTACAATAACAAGATACTGACTATATTTTTGTAAAGTTATTGTTGCTGACCCGAAAACAACATTCGTATTATCAATTTAACGATGCAGTCAGTTGACATGTCGGTCTACAATCCATGCATAAAATACAACACGCAAAAAATAATATTATTACGAAAGACGTGTCGACATTTTATCTTATTCATAATATGACGCCTACACGTAGCTTTAACTTCGCAAAGCTTCGAACAACCCATAAAGTTTTTACTGCTAAATGTCCATCTTGACGGAAAGCTCGAAACATTGAACATGATTTTGAAATCCAGAAAAGTTCGTTTAATGATATTATCATACTATTTGCGGCTAAAATACAACCGTGTTCAAGTAGAAAAGTTACTTTTAGGGAAATTTGCGCACCGAATTCAAAGTGGCGGATGGTAGATATCTTTCTTGCAATATAACTTATCGTTAGTCTCTAATACAATCATGATGGATTAACAGAGTGGATTTTAGCCAAAATGTATAATAGGGAGAGAGAGAAAAAGATATAAACTACTACTAGACAACAACTCCATTGAGAACATTTCGTATCATCGTAGCTTACCACCAACCAACATTATATCGACCGTAATTTTATTTCCCACCCATCCGTACGTCGATGACTCGTGCTTCCTTCAAATTATGACGAAATAATAATGGTATTTATCTCTGAACAAAAGGAAACCTTAAGGGACCTATTTGGCCCAAATTCTAAAAACACTGGTTGCTATTTTGAGTTATGTTGTGGTATGTACACACGGTAGCAATGACGCAAGGTAGAGAATTCTCTTGAAGTTTATTAAACAAAGTATATTGCCGAGGTGTACAAAAGAATTCTTTTAATGCTCTAAATGTACATTACTATTTCTACAGTAGATCATGATCATAAACGTCGGACTCCTTGAGGATTATACTACTTGCGTCAAAGCACGCTTTGTTTCTTTTGCAGGTTTTACGTACGTGGAAAAGAAAGTTCGTGTTGCACGTACCATTCTTTTATTTTTCCAGATTTGAGTAACTCGGGATGTGGATGGGCATTTATTTTACTGAATTCTCTTATGAAAACAAACGAATTACACTGGTATGATAAATGAACGCACTAACGCAGTAAAGAAAAAGTCGCATGCAGATTGAGATCATAATCAATTAAGGTTCCTTATAGTGTATAGCAGGTACTCATGTCATATAAATTTTTATTAGTTTTCTCAAGTTGACTTATTTATATTTTATTTGTATTTCAGATAGGCCTTAGGCAATGTCAATTGAGTTAGCCTCAAAATTCATCCTTTGACTTCTTATGAAAAATTCAATGCCCAACAATGAACAACTTTCTACTTTCCAGGTTGTCAAGTTTGATATATATAGAATGTGGTCACATCCTGTCATCAGTTTTTCTATTTTATAGATGGGAATACACTGAACAACAGCAATCAGAAAATTTTAACTCAATTTATTAGCTCAGTCATGCTTTACTACCAAAACCAAACTAATTTCATTTTAGGACGACAGAAATGAAGTTACAGAAACTGAAGGTCATCGGCAATCGGCATCAGGTTTTAAGGGGAAGATGAGTACTGTGTATTGTGTTGGTCGGGTCGAAGGCTGAGATAAAATGCTCCTACTGTACTGAGTTATAGAGTTGGTGTTTTCTTATCGTACCAATTTACTTCAGTCTACCTGCTAAAATAAAGTAACTCACTATCAAAAGGATGTGGCACAGGGCACACGACCGGAAACCTCAAAAAGATTGAAAATGAATATTACATTCATGTATGTATTGTATGTATGTTGCACTACTATACCAAACATAAGTAAAGTTTCATTAGGGATTCAAGAGTGAGCGACGGAGACATCAATTTACCTCGATAATTCAAGACCATGAATGAGCCAATAGTGATGGTTGCCAGTAAAGAAGGGTAAAAATTTTAGATGGCCAAAAAGGGGAGTACCGAGACTCAATGCATTAAATATAAGTAATGAACCTTTCACTGTGCTACCTGCTTCGTTTGCAATTGTAAAAGCTCAAAGAAAAGATAAAATAGAACTGAAATCAACCAATGCCACACAGAAATATTATGTAGAAAATGTTAGCAAGCTCATCACAATCAACAATGTATAATCATCACTCATCACATCAAACTTGATCAATGACGAATACACTGGAGACTAGATGAACTGGAAATCATGTCATGCATATAGCCAAGCTTCTACAACAGCAAGTTTAAAAGTATGGAAATATTCAAAGGAGTAATACAAGTAATGCAAAGCTACAAGTTACGAGTCTGGTGCTGTCACAGGTACTGGTAAAGGTACTGGCAACGAAGGCATTTATTTATGTACTTATTACTTCCTGTGAAACGTGAGGAAATACACTTTTTAATTATTTATAAATACGGGTGATAATTTAATGAATACATTCAGTCAAAGAGATATTTTTCTTTGAGGACATGTCTTAGAACTTGGTCCTTTTTAT
Source organism: Entomobrya nicoleti (assembly GCA_034695465.1). NCBI lineage: Eukaryota > Metazoa > Arthropoda > Collembola > Entomobryomorpha > Entomobryidae > Entomobrya > Entomobrya nicoleti. Next base: position 664 of record JAQFZG010003426.1, on the reverse strand, counting down.
TTTCTTTTACAGTACAAACCACATCATTCGATGCCTAATAATTCTGTTTTTTTAATAACTGTACTTGACTTGATGCTAAGAGTTGAGGGTACCACCATGATGTATCTAATACAGTTGTAAAAAAAATTATTTTACGTGTATAACAAGACTGTTATAAGTCGAGAATGCATACGACACAATGTATTTAATGATGGTTGCTTGACTTACTGGTGGGGGAGAGTCATGTTTCATGAGGAGCAGCGGTTTACTCCTGTGTGTGTCTCTCGTATAAAAATAATCAGGGCAATAAGCAGACTTCCGTTGTATGCAGGAAATCATAAAAACCCTGAGAACATTTTTATAAACTTGCGTCGCATCCTTTTCGATGCTTGAAACCAGCAATAACATAGCAGTAAGCAGAAAAGTTGCCACGCGTATTGTATACATATTATGTATCTACTCACAAAAGCGCTTCATTTCTATCAGGCAAAAGAGTAAAAAGAAAAAAATTGAGGTGTAAAAGGATAATTTGGTAAGACGAAGGGTAGTGCAGATGTTTATATTCTGTAAAGATACTTAGCCAAGCATATTATATGTAATATGTATAGTGCAGTGTATCTACTTTTTTGTCAGTTTGAGAAAAGGAAGTTCTAATGTCTTGGATTAGCATGTTGTTATTGTCCTG
>JAQFZG010003425.1:0-13668 GCA_034695465.1 Entomobrya nicoleti | reverse complement strand
TTGTGTCCTGGAGTGTAGCGATAGTCAGTAATTGGACGCATTGGAATGTTAGGTTTATGAAGCTTAGGTAGGCCATATAAAATTGGACATTTCTTTTCTTCCGGTCTTAAAGCGTTGTAAGTTTCTTTCTCAATTTTCTTGGCGTTAAAAAGATCAAGGCATGCAGTTTTTACTTTTTTGTAGTATTCCGGAATGGGATCTATAGGCAGCTCTATATAAGGACCCTCACTGATCAATGTTTCCATTTTCTCGTCGTATTCTTTTTTATCCATAATCACCGTTGTGTTCCCTTTATCTGCTTTTGTAATAATGATTGATTCATCTTGCCGAATTGATCTTATTGCCGACAGCATCCATTTTGGTGTTTTAGGAAAATCATCTTTTGCCAATGATGACTTCAGAGCGTGTCTAACTTCATTTTTCACTTAAATTATTTATTTTATTTTTTTTATCTTAAATAGTAAGTGTTTAATATCCTACAGGATTTTTAGATGAAATACTTCACGAGACTAATTTGAAAAGTTTAAAGCATTAACTGAAAATACAAAACAAGTGAGCCAGGAAATTTTCACGATGGAACTTTGTTCCAGTTTCATTACACTAGTGTCATAATGAACACATGGATACACGCATTCAGATGGATTGACCATGAACTGAAGCCAGGCGGAAATTGCTCAACCATGTGTATTCATGCCAAACTTAATAATAACGTATATTCATGAAACATGCATTGCAGCAATACGTTTGCAAATATTTTAGACTAAATGGGAATCGGGACGTTTTTTGATTAAATGAATAGACATTGGCAAACCTCCTTGTTTAGACTTTCTCCTATGATACCGCATAGTGTAGGTTGGATTAATTGGTGAAAATTAATTATGTAACCAGTATCTATGATGTAATATTCAATGAAAGTGAATTATTAACTAATTTTGACGCATAAGAATTATATAATAAACTTATTCAAGCTTGCATATTAATAATACAAGTATATATGTATGAGTCTGCTTGTAAAATATTTTCAAGGTTACAGAGCTTGGGATTTTGTCATGGTTTATTATTGGCCAACAAATCGCGCTCGTTGGTATTTGTTGGACATGTCGCTCTCTTTTTATTAGGTAGCTGAAAACGAAGTTCAGCTAGTATTGACTTTATCGTGTACGTCTGTCCGTCTGTTGTCAAGATAACTCACGACGTCGTTGACCGATTTCGCTCAAATTTGGTACGTAGGTCACTATTGTCAAGTGCAAGAACCCTAATAATTTTCAGCCCCATAGGTCAAAGCCCAAGGTCAAAGGACAATTTCGAAGTTTTTCAACCTGTTCATAGTGTACATTTAAATTCCACAATACAAAGCTTTTTTGAGTTGTTCAAGGTGACCTCAAAGGGCCAGAAATCGGAGTTGAAGTTTCCAACTTCAAACATATGGCATATAATTCGAAAGCGCTTTTCATTAGCAACAACAATGACCATATGACCAGCGTCGTTATAAGTCGCATTGTTTCAGCAATGTCATTATGATCGCTCTTACAGCAGGTTTATTTATACAAGAAAGACTACAATATGATATTTAAGTCATACGTCATACTAGATTGCGAAGTTAACGTAAAAATGTTTAGCTTACGTAATCGAACTGGAACGAAATGAAAATAAATAAGAAACCCACATCCAAAGTGAAATCCTTTCATCAACATTCACAAATGTGTAACTTTCGTATTTAGATGAGGTTCAAAAATATATACAAGAGGCTGGAATTCATTGCATTAAACACAGGCTGGCAAACAAATTGTAACGATGTATCGAAGTTTGTTTTTAATAAATGTCGTGGTATTTTTTTAGCATGAAGGATTAATTTTTTTTAGAAAAAGCTTGGACGTCAAAGACTTTCTTGGTATATATTTATTTATTTCACTCGACATTTCTAAAGAATTTTAATCATGCTTAAAACTGAAAAAGTAGGGATTGCGTAAGAGCTGTTAAAGCCGATCTTCCATGAACTTTGTGGAACAAATATATAACTTTTTTTGTAATACTTGTGAAATGTTTTTTTCTAGTTTGGCTAATGTTATGATAAACCCTGATGATTATGTTTTTTTATAAAAAGAGCTCACATTTTAGATAGCAGAATATAAAATGCTTCGAACGGGAGAGGAACTACAAATAAAGTATTGTTCTCTGTTATTTTGTGACCTCTTTAGGGCTCTTTATATTTAAAGTTATTCATAGATATCATAGGAAACTTGAAATATAAGTTCTCCTTGTATGTATGTCAACCGTTCTTTATATGGTTAATAGAGTCTATTATTTTCAAGAAAGTTTTGTGTCACCGTATGTCTTATTTTGTGGGAGAAAAGAAGCAATATTTTTATTTGTTTAGCAGAAGAAGCAGACGATGAGCAGCAGACACTAAGTATTAAAGCATGAGAATATCAGTACAGAGTAAGTAGAACAGTTTATTTATTTATGATGTGATTTCCAGACTATTCATGTAAAAAGTTAAACTAAGAAATTCTTCAAAAAAAAACTTGTGCAAGTTTCGCGATTTTCTGTTTTGATTTTCAAGCTTTTCAAAAAAATTTAACGAAACCTCAAATTTAGCATGCATATAAATTACACTGATTTTGTATTAAATTTGAAATAATAATACCTGAAATAAATTTTTGAATTTCCTTTGTAAATTATTCGACCAACCAATTGAAACAGTTGGTTTGTGTACGTGTAATCCAGGTGTATCAAGTATTTATATTAGAAAGTCAATAATATGCAAACATTTTTCACAATAGCAGCTTTCATAATAATGACTAAATTTGTGCATGACAAAAATATGTATGCTACGTCGGTCTTTTGTTATGCATGAAGTCAGGTTTTCCAGAGCAGCAAACTCTGCTTTATATTCCATGTTGAATTGATCATAAACATACATACCTTGCCCGGCTATAATTTGAATGGGTAAATTTTTACCCCAACAACAGAGAAAAGTAACGATGACCAGAAGTTTTGCTACTTTCACCACACTTGTCAGTTTTTGATGCTACATTCGTTTGTATTGTCATCAAAGAAATTATTTTCGATTGACCTTTCCCTCGAAAGAGTCAATTTTATGCCAATTTGTATTAGCAGCTTTGAGCTCTTTGTGAATCTCTACTGTGACAATATTGAAATCTAGTGAGACCAGTATCGGTTGAGTACTGCTGCTTTCTCCTCCATATCATACTTTTCATGAAAGAAAATCAAATAATTGCTCTCTCTATATATTGCTTGTTAAAAGATGCATGAAATTGTTTGAAGTGGCTTGGTTATGGGGAACTTGAATGAAGTGAAATAGTTTACTTTTTGTTTAAGAATATGGTCAAGTTGGTAGCGTTAGATGTACAAAGAAAAAGGATTTTTAATTTGATTAAACGGATGAGAAATTTCATTTGAACAGATGTCAATTTTTGCGGTTCAGAATAATATTTTCCAAAAAACGTTACGTGAATAGTTGAAAAAGTAACCTTATGTAAAATCTGAAATGGTGTAGCACATTTGCGTAAGCCTAAAGAGTACGGTTAGTTGTTTCAATTGGACAGATGTTCCAAGTAATACAGACAAAATGGGGTATAGTCAGTCCAATATAAGCTCGGCAATTTTAGGAAGAATAGAATATGCGGAAGTTTAAAATATTATTAAGTAAAAAGTTCTGATAAACAATCAAACTAATATACAAACAGCAAAAAAAAATTAATTACAATTTCGGATGTAGGCATTTGTATTGCAACATATTGTTCCATGAAAAAAATCCATAGGTTCCGAATTTTATAGGTTGTCTTGTGGAACTTTTGTCGCAGCTGTGAATTGTAGTTATGATATACGTACTTACATACTGTGGATAATACATAGATTAATGCTCTACTGTACAAAAAAGCAGTATTAATAGTTAATCGTACCATTTTATTGGTGAATTGGTAAATATTATTAAAAGCGAGATTAAAACATACATAAGAATTTGATAATGCTTAGTATTTTTATACATTCTTGACGTCGATTTGAATTAGTTCGGGTATTTAATAAAAAGTGAAACAAAGAGTGAAAGGAATAAATAAGTGGGAGATTTCGACAAAGTTTACACAAGAAATACACATCTTTAAGAGGATAATAAAAAATACGGAGCATGCCCATCTATTAAGTCATTTATATTACTTAATGTAAAAAATGCTAGTTGAATGTATAAATTTGGACAAAAACAAATTTAGATGTTGCCTTGTACTATTTTCTTATCAACATGGTCAAACCCTTTTCTATGGATTTGATTACAACACAAAGGAACAAACAATTCTATGAAATATTATTTAAGAACCCTTTTTCATGTTTGGCATTGAATAAGTTTTCTTTTGATCCATGAATATATAAAAAATGTTTCAATAAGAGACCACCCACCCAACTTTGATATATTATTCTGCAATTCCTTATGAGCCTGTATAGTTTTGGTATAGAATTTGTGTACGAAGAACATTGTTGTCCAATTTTTCTTGTAAGATAATACTTTATTACGCAACGCAAGGCCAGGTAGAAATATTTGAACTTATTCCTTGAAGTACCACTGCGTGCTGTGGGTATATTATCTTTGATAAGCTTTTAGATGTATTGTTCAAATTTCCAAAGAAACGACATGAATTATAAAAACCATTTTATTCACTTCTTTCCTCAAACAAATGTCAAATGCAATTATATGATAGATTATTTTTGGAATTGATCTTTAACTTCATTGTTTTGATCAAACCACAAAAGTTACAGTTACAAAATAGTATTCGGTTAATACCGGAAAGCCCAAAGATCTAGCAAGATGAAAGCGACGACAGATTTGTACGAATTGCTAAAAGAATATTATGAACTTCGATTCGTGAATTAAAACATAAATTCAAAAATAGTATGCAAGGTAAATGTACAAATATGTCGAATAATTAGGTTCTTGGTGCTATAAGTCTCTAAATAAGCTTACATGGACACATTAAAAGCATAATTGATTTTTATTCATTAAATTGTTTTTGAAGTAGTTCAACAATACAACTTTATATTTTACACGTTATTACATGTCTTTGAGTTGGTAACCTGCAAAATATTAAATTCTCCTTTTGCCCCTTTCCCCCTTAAGCTTGTTGTTAGTAAAGCAGTGTTTTGCAATGATCTGTTCCGTTGGAGTAATGTGAAACTTCTGGCAGTAGTTCTTCTGCTATAAGCCGAGTATAAAATCCGCACTTTATCACAGTTCAGATTTCTGGTTAATATGTGATTGTGAGTATTTAAGCTTGATTCCCTTGGCTGGATCTAAAATATACAAGACGGTATTAAAAAGTTAAAAAATGAAATGTTGAAGTAGAGTAATAATAATATAATCTTTCCATATTATTAACGTACTAAAATGTTATCACTTCCAAAAATAGACTTCACATGAAATATTCCGTAGACAATTGGGTTAACTGTGGAATTGGTACTGGCAAAAAGAAACAGTCCCTTTTGTACTCTTTGGTCTACATTTTTGGCACTTTCAGGATCCACCCAGTACCAAACACACATAAAATAATATGGCGTCCAACAAATTAAAAATACAGCTGTAATTACAAACGTCATATGGATAGATTTGACTCGTGCTCGTTCAATATTATCTAAGCCAGTGCTTCGTGGGCCATCTGTAAAACATTCAAATTCTAAAGTTACAAAACGTACAGAAATATATGTAAATTTTGATGTGCTGAATACGGGTTAAACTTTCACCTGCACTTCCAAACGTTGTTTTAGCGGAATGTGCCAGTTTCCACATTTGAACAGCAATGGATCCGTAGAGTACAACCAAGAGGATGAGTGGAAGTGCGTACATCATAACCATCACAAATATGTTGTATGCAAGCTCATATTGTATATTTGGGAAAGCGTTATATGTGACACATTGAGTGTACCATGTGTACACCGGATGCCTCTCCACATGAAATATAAACACCTGGAAAATTTCCGGTGTGGAAAATGGAGAAAGTATGAAATTTAAGTATGTGGATCTAATTTATTATTTTATTAATTAGTAATATAATTTCTCAGCTAACTTACTTGGGGAAGACTACAAACAGTGGAAAGAATCCATGCTATGGCAACCATCCATTTAGCTCTTTTTGTAGACGCTATTCCCTTAAGCGGATGACGAACCGCTAAATAACTAAATTATAAATGCGATCGCTCAAAATATTGTAATATCCTGGAATCAACTAGAAGACATTGCTCTACTTTCTTACCGATCTATAGCCAGACAGACGAGAACAAAGCCAGAGAGATATAGTCCAAATATACGAAAAAATGACATCAGACGACAGAATCCATCTCCAGCTTTCCATTGAACAGTTGCTGCCCACCCAATTTCCAATGGCATCATGAAAAACGTAACCTATTTAGACAAACCAAACTATTATGTTTACACCAAAACCATATTCACAGGAAGTAACGATTTAGATAGAGTTGAACGTCTGTATATTTTACCATTAGATCGGCAATGGCAAGATGAAATAGCAGTAAATCGATTCTAGAAAGGAAATGTCGATTTCGCTTTCTTCTCAATATTGCCGTTAAGACAGTGAGGTTTCCTAAAAAAAAGTTCAAAGAATATTCAAACGCTTGACATGGAAAAAATTGCAAATGAGTACAATTTAAGTATACATACCCAATGCAGATAGCATGAAAAGCACGCTATACACAGATATAGAAACGACATGTCCTGCATTAAACTGCATGTCGATTGGTAAACTTGTTTCCAAAAGCTTAAGGGAACCATTGTCATTGTCGGTCTTTAGCGATGGTAATGGTGTTGTTAATATTGGATCCAACTTGAAGTTCTGCTGATAATTCTCATCAACATTGTCGTCCAGTTGGGTTCGCGAATTCAAGTCGGTTCCAAGATAATTCATTGTCATTTATTTTAATTGTACCTTCACTTTATATTTTATTTTATTAAACTGTTCTAAGACTTAATCAGAGTAAAAATTTCCAAGTAAAAATATTTTTTGGGAAAATAATGTTTTAATCCGTTGATATAAAAAAAATAACTAACAGCAAACCAAATCATTCACAAATTTCAATTACTTTCTGAGCTAAAATACTAGTAAAATATTATTGTACATTTAAAATATCACTTTAATTAGCTTCAATAGGTCTAAAACAGATTGCAGGAATAATGTATGTTAGAAATGGTAAAACTACTTGACAAGCTAGTGGACAACAAAGGAGTGTTCTGTGCCGAAGCAATTCGGCAAGTGAAAGCTGCATCCACCTTTCACTTCAGTTTCATAGCTCCACTCTAACCATCTCTGGTAACTAGCTAAGTCTTTATTGTATTCTTTATAGGTTACACTTCCAACTATCTTCCAGACTTGATAAATTCCAGATGCTAGTACTGAATGACAGAGGTATGATGGTTTGGGACTGTTTTTTTCTGTCTATTGATGAGGGGCACCATGAGACACTTTCCAGTTTCTTTTTTTGTGTATTACTGATTATAAATCTGAAATATTAGTACGGCCAATAAAAATGTCCGGCAGAAGTATTAAAATATAGTTATTTTTGTGGGAAAATGGATTTCACTTTGAGAAAATATTTTTCAACTAAATTTTGCCGCTAACAAACAATTGTACCATTTAACCTCTAACATAACACTAAGATGGTTTATAAATCAATATTAATATGTATAAAGTTAATGAATGGGTTTGTTGTATTTTTGTGAAATTGGAAGAATAGGTAAAATAATTTAAATTCACTTGTGTAAGAATAAACGCGGATTTTTTTCGATGGACTTAAGAACAACAAATGACTGTTCAATGCCAAAGCAATTCGGAGAGTGAAAGCTGCAACCGCCTTTCTCTTTGGTTTTGTAGCTAATATCGAACCATTTCTGCTAACAGGCTACTTATTTTCTCTTATTCTAGCTACGCTACCAACGATCTACCAAACTTGATGAATTTCTGGTTCAAGGACTGAGAAATAGCGGTATGCAGTCTTGCTGTTGTTGATAAGGGGCAACATGGAACATGATGACTAAAACATTTATTCATGATTCTGTGTATCAAATGTAAATTTCAAGGGATTTCTGGCAGTAGATTATACTTTGCTTAGGTATTTATGTATTTTCGGTATACTAATTTCTTCATTTACAAATATTCTGAGATTTTGAGGCAACATTTGTGTTTGAGCATGGATCTTGATTGGTTTCCTGATGGAAACTATTTCCACAGATCTTTATAAACCATGCAGGCAATTCATTTCAGGGCAATATATAGCTTTAGTTTTGCTCTGGTGGATCATATGAAAATTATGCATTTAAACAGACAGTTGTAATCAAAATCTGTCTGCATTGTCCACAAGTTTTTTAAAATGTCAAGAACACGACTCATTTTTCCCTTTGAACATGAAAATGCATCCATTAGAGTAGATAAAACCTGTAATTAGTTTTATGTGAAACTTATCTGACGGAACTAACCACGAAATGCATTACTTCATAGCAGATACCTTTAAAATTGATTTCTCAGTATTTTTGCATGCACGCGTCATATTATTGTTTTGCAATAACGGAATAAATAAGATGGGATATGGTATATAATAAAGAAATAAAGATATGACGAAATAGGTTTTGTGGAAAAATATTGCTCAAATTCAATTTAATATCAAAGTACAAACTTGCACGAGTACTGACAAATGCATTGGCTCATTCCACTGAGTATTTAGATTAAAAGTATATCTTTAATTTTAAGCATCATCATTTCAGTATCATTTTACTGCAGTGCAATTATAATGCGTAAAGTAATATTGTATCATATTTTCAAAATGTAAAACAATCATACGTTCTGAATGTTTGAACGAAATCCTTAACAAGATTCCAGAAATTAGTTTTAGGTTTAATTAAGTTTAAAGCAGTAAATAAAATTATGCAATGAGTTAGCGAGAACATTTTCAATAAAAGGTTTATTGTTGCACCTTTATCTTACATTATTAGTAGCATATTAAAAACATGAACAAGAGCATGTTAATAAAGTATATTAATGAAACATGCATTGTATAGTTCTACGTTTGAAAAGATTTTAGAACAAAAGGAACCGGAACCTATTTTTTGATGAGTAACTAAATAATGGCGAACTTCGTTGTTTTGAATTTCTCCTATCATAATCTATAGTGGAAGTAGGAACAATTAGTTGAAATTAATTATGTAATATTATGGAGTAAGGGAAATCTGTAAGGATTAAACCAGTAATAATGATGTAATATTCAGTGAAAGTGAATTATTAGCAATTAACGATTACATATGTAGGATTATCAAATAAACTTATTCAAGCTTGGATAAATATAATAAATATTCGTGTACAATTTTGCACGGCGAAAATTTTCTTATGATTTTACATGGTTCATTTTTGCCCAAGAACTATTCTATGGACGAAACTGCGCACTCGAGTCTTAACTATTTTAATTATAATATTAACCACATTTTGTACTAGTATATGTATAAGATTCTCTTATGCAAAACTTTGAATAAATACAATCTATAATGATTATATGTGAAATGGAAGCAAGAAATTTTGAATTTAGGCTTATAGATTATGAAACATTAACATTACTTTAAATATTTCTTCTGTTTACACGTACATAAATTGTAATGTTTAGCTTAAGTAGTCGAACAGTGAAGAAACAAAAAGAAATGTAAATACAATATACGAAAAACCCTACCCTAAAATATATACATAAATACATACAAAATGTGAAGGCCTAATCCTCTCATGTTCTTTTACAACAATGTAACGTTTGTATTACATGCACTCTAAAAATTAACAAGAGGCTTAAAATAAATCCACTCGATACAAGTCGACACCACAATTAAAACGATGTAACACGTTCACACAATTCGTTCGAATTCTGGAAGCTGGATAATTAAGTAAATTTGTAGAATAAGCTGTAATGACAGCAACGTTCTGGATTTACATTTATTTGATATTTTCAAAGAATTCAATGATGGAACTATACTTCGAACAGGATAAAAATGAGGAATTGCGTGGGATATGTTAAAATAATTGTCATGAACTATTTCTTATTTTCATTTACTTTATTGTAATACTTCTTCTAAAATATACATAATATTTACATTACACGGACACAACTGGTTTTGAATATACCCGAATAAACATTTCTCCCTTGGTCAATAATTTCGCTTTCACCTGTCCGCTCCAGCATTCCTTGACGTAATTACGAAAAAGGCCCGTACGCTCATAGTCATATTTCCAAGAAATGGCTGGTCAACTCAGAATTCATTACAATTTACATGTATTTATATATGTCATTGCATTGCAATTTTCTCAGATTAAATGAGAACGTAGGAATGCTTTGATCATTCAACTTGAAAGAAATGAGAAGCGATGTCAAGGGAACAAAATGAAATCTTATCTCTGTTTGAGCTTTTAAAAAAAACTACATTCAATTTTCTCTACGTAATAAATGTACAACTATTTTCTCTGGAAGTATGTCTAAATCGCATGGGCTCATTTAAATGTAATATTTATTCTTTAACGTCATAATTATTTGACATAGCAATTTATTTAGAAGAAAAGCTTTGACGTCGCTTTGACAAGTTGACTTGTTGACAAACATAGTATTCAGCAAGGGAGAAATCCCAAACTTTACAAGGAAATAACCCACATATTTTTGAGAATTAGAATAACTTCACTTGAGAATATTTTGGAAATAAATAAAAAAACGTATGTTATGAATGAAGTAATTACATGGCATTTTCTCCAGACTAATATCCATGAGGGTTCGCATCTAAATTTTTACGTAATATAAACTGATTTTTTTGAGAGATTGAAATTACATAATGCGTTGTTACCAACCTTCAGCTTTAGTATGAACTGATGAAGGAAACAAAGACATGCATACGTCAGCATAATCCAGCTTACGTGATAAAAAATCATACTGGTTGGTAAGAATATAAGATGCCTGTGAACATGACAGTTCTAATGCTATGAACAAAACAAAATTTAATTGAGCAAACTGTCAAAAGAAAATAAATAGGGGAAAAGTAAAGTTCATTTTTACATACGAATTGTGTAATATATTAATTCATATTATTGTAATGCCCCAACAAAAAGACTTTTGTTACATAACCTCCATCCTATGTTAAAATAAGCCGGATAAAAATGTTTTGCAGTAATGAAATCATTAGGTAGGAAATGTAAGCTGCTTAAAAAGAAGACAATTGTATAATAAAATGTTGCATAGTGCCTCGTCCTAGGCTTTTAAATGCAAGCAGCTAACGTTATATAAACTCGTTACATGAATTGTCATGTTTTTAGGTCTATCAGCTTACAATTTCCGGGTTTTACATTTACCAGTTTTCTCGTGAAATTCGAATACTGATATTTATGTTGTTTTATAATTTAAATAGTGTTTAAATAGGCCACACATAGTTTTGGCTTTAAAAAATATTTTCCAAGTAGCAATTAAATTGTAATATTGTACATTGAATGACTGATAGGTGTCTAGATATGTATTTTTAACGACAATAAGTCTTCTGACAACTAGACATTAAGTGGTATTGAGAACAACATAGTTCATTAGACCAAAAAATCGGGTGCTTGCATATTGAGTAGGTGCATAAAATATTACACAACCACTTTAGTGGTTTTGATGAGCTACAGAAATACAAGCGACTGTTCCATGTCGAATCTATTCGACGAGTGAAAGCTGCATCTTTCTTTTCCACTAGTTTTGTTGCTAAGATCCAACCATCTTCCTTAACATGCTGCATGCATTCCGTTTTTTTAGGAAACGAAGCTTCCAACTCTCTGCTGGACTTCATGAGTATTAGATGTGAACGCTGCGAAATGGCTGTATGAATGAATGCGTTCTGTCTAATAATTTCCTTTTTAAGGGCAAAAGGAGAATATTGTCAAATCTCAAGCAAATTAAACTAGACGTTATGTCATTCATCTGTTTTTTAGCCTGGCTGATAAATATAAAGGAAAAATGTCCATCAAATACGACAGTTTTAATTAATATTTTTAAACACCGTCGATCAGTTTGGCCGGAATTGAAAATACACACTAAAACTTATGATCGTTAAGTTGATAAAATATGTAAATAACTTCAAAATATTTTTTTTTACTTTTAAAGCCAGTTTAACAATATTTTTCTAAGCATGAAGTAGAAATAATTAAGTTATCAAATTGTTAAATTTAATATCGTGGAAAACCTTTATGTATTTTATGAAGCAATTTACCAATCGCTTGCGCTCAGCATTTTTTAAGAATCGACTGATATCGCAGACTGATATCAAACTTTTTTAAGAATCGACAAAAGCATTGACTCAACTTGGTGGAGCGTTCGTGAGGAAAGTCAGATTTTAATTTGAATTGAAGTCTTTATCTTGTTGGGAATATTTACGACAAAGTAATTTCAAGTCATATGCTCCAAATTGTAAAATAATTAAATGCTAAATTTTCGAAAGGAGGAAAACCCAGTGATTCATCTGACAAACGGAAAACTTTCAAAGGATCCAATTACTTAAATTATAAGTTATATAAGTTTTCAGAACACTTTCCGAGTACTGCACTCCATCAACTTCATAACGTTTCATTTTTACTATTGTCGTGTTGATGTGAATACAAAAATAAACTCATTTCGATTCTTTGACCATGAACTTAAGCCATATGGAATTATTGCTTATGGACGCAATAAAATAAATAAATAAAAGACTTTCAGAAGTTGAACGTTGAAGGTACTACATTTGAATAGATTGAAAACCAAAGGAAACACACATGTTTTTTGTTTCAGTAATTGCAAAAATGGTATTAGTTATGCAGTCTGGAAATGAGCAAAAATATGCCAAAATATTTTAAACTTATTTACAAAATTATTTCTAGTGAAAGCTAATTTAAAAAAAACATGAAGCACGACAAATACGTGAGATTGTAAAATTAATTTCTCAAACTTGTACACACGAAATATTTTAATAGGATGTAAATAAGCTGAAAGTAAATCTCCATTTAAATGACACCTGGAACATTGGCGTTCTTTTAACGTTATTATATAAAACACATCTCTATAAAAAGTAGTAATATTTGAAATCCTTTAAATTAAACCGAATATATTTAAAGCAAGTATGTTTTTACGAGTATTGTTGACTTTTGTTTTCAAAATATGCAAAGTCCGATTTTGAAAACACTTTTGTTCACCTTGTTTTCAACGTGTACAACTGAATCGCTGGATGCAAGATGTTCAGTAATTTTAAAATGATAAAATACATAAACAATTTGTGGGGCTATTCCGCTGATTTGAAATTGTACTTGGTAACGATTACTGATCATCTTCTTGCATGCTATATCCATGCACGAGTACATTTGAAGGGAATCGCTATATTTTGCTCGATATTTTGTAGAAGGTTATATGTTTTCATAAATTTTCGATTGAACCCTCCATCAGTGAGCTGTGGGAATACCGATATTTTTTATTTCAAGTCAAAACTCCTATCTATCGCTGAGAAAAATTGAATCACAGGGTTTCTTGGTGCAGCTGAATCCATGATGATGATTCAAAGTAGTCCCTTTTTAAGGGCCGTTGCTATTGCAGCTACTACTTCGAAGGGACCCAAATATCGAAGCTACGCTTCGATATCAT
>JAQFZG010003424.1:0-13673 GCA_034695465.1 Entomobrya nicoleti | reverse complement strand
GCATTATTCCGCTACATTATTGTAGCGGAATTCCGCCACAATGTAGCGGAATTCCGCTACTGATCCTCCACTGAAGTGCTAAGTTGCCCTATAAATATAAATGTGTAATATTGGATAAAATTGAAATATACATAAATGTATATGTAAGTTAAAATGGCAAAAAACTTGTTCATAACGTGCAGGATAATAATGAACTGCAAGTGCTTGGTTTAAACAATCCTTACTGACATAAGTTTTATTCTTAAATATCTCTGTTGTCTGGTATCTTCGTCATATTATTGCATAAGTCTGTGTTGCAATAACATCTTGTTAATTTTGCTCCGTCATCTTCCTCAAATGTAACACAAGCCTCTTTGCCACTCTGATATTTTTTCTTCATGTCATCGTTGGGATAACCGTCTAGTCGAACAATTGCAATTAAGTCGCCGTCTTTGTTTAATGACCGATATTCCTGACAAACTTTATATTCTTCCACAGCTCCATCACTCGGATATCGACATTGAAAATCGGACTCGCCCTTCCATTTGACGCATTGTTGGTTGTAGCATTTTGCTAAAAAATAAAAGTAACTAAATGAGTTTAAAAAAATCTCAATTAAGTACAATATTTTATAGGTTACTACTTACCGCCATCACAATTGGGTGTCCAAAGTACTATTACAAAAATAAAAAATAACGTTATCTTTGCCATTTTTTGTTATTTCCAAAGTTTGTCCGAAAGTATTTTCAAGAAAATTCTAACGCGTAAATAGCAATGAGTTTGCTCGTTGACAGAAATAAGTTTTACAGGAAGCTCGTAATTGCATTTAAGAGTGATCAAACTTTAAACTGAGATGCAAATAGTTGCATACTTAGAACGCAGATTATATTTGGTTGCATTGTTTCGGAGCAATCATCAAAAAGGTGATCAATATTACTAACTGTTCTCGTAAAGAACAATGTAGACATATTACTAGTGATCCTGTCGTTTAGAAAGTAAGAACGTTATTTGGCACTTTCAACTAAATTGTAAGATTGACATAGAAATTAATTGTTTTGTTTGTAGTATGCGCGTTGTTTCTAGCAGCTAATTGTTTCCTTATCTTGAATATGCCTAATTGCTACATAGGAGAGTTTTGAATTGCATTTTTTATTGTCGCGTATATCTTTATATAAATTAAACAACCAATGCTTCTTGCTTCAAGTTCAACCGATAATATAGTTTTTGCTAAAAAACCAACTTTCCTCTAATACACTAAGTTTACTAATACATTTTCCATCGATTTATTTTACCTTTATATTCATTTGCTTTGAAGTTCAACTATTCATGCATGTCCACGTATGTAAGTTACATATATGTATATTAACTTTAAATATCACGTTCATGTAATCGTTCATTTTCGGTGCATATTTTTACATTAAAGCAGTTGCTAGCAGAAGTAAGAAAGTTTTTCACTCTGAAGCTTGCATTCGTATTGGAAGCTAGTCAATAATCAATAAATTTATTTTGCTAATAATTGATTTTGTAATGTCCGTAAGCATTTAAATGCATACATTTTCAGATGAGTAAATGTTATTTTTAAACATAATAATTTCATAGTTTCGATTAAATTCAAGTTTTAACAAGCCGAATTAAAATAAATGCGTAATCGAATCCCTTTAAAACGAACAATGTCTAGCAACATTCGATTTCGAAAACGTGACGTATTAAAGTTGTCTTTTGTGCAATTTAATTCGCATTAGTACGACGCTACGTTAGTTTAACTGATAATTATCTGATAAGAAAAATACCTAACATAAAAAGCGTTTAAAAATCTAACTTTTAGTTCAAAAGCGACAAATTTACAGTCCGGTCAAAGATAGTTGCGTGATAAATGCGTTTAGTAGATTTTTCAAACTTAGTATACGCATAATAAATTGCCAATGGTCTTTGTGCTTTAACAACTCGTTTCCAATACATCCTTCGACTTGACATATTTTGAGTCTCAGCTTTCCATTCTCGTAACAATGAGAGACTAGCGTCATTTATGTTTAAAGCCAACGGTAAAGTTTGTTCGAGAACTAAGTACGCCAGTATTGTGGCTCCAACAATAAGCACGTAAAGTTCAACTGGCAGGATTTGCCAACCAAATACTACAATCCAGTTCCCAAAAACCATAAATATCAATCCCACGCCCATCAAAGAGCTTGCAATAAATCTAATAAAATATTCGCCAACTTGATTAATACAGTTTAGCTGGCGATATAGCAACATGGTAGTATCCGCTAGCTTTCGTGAGAGAAGAGTTTTTAAGGTGTATGTATATAAATACAAAAAGAATATTATGGGAACCAAAATTTGAAATAATGTTCGAAAACTCTCAACAGAACACTAGTGAATCCATAACCAACGCAGAATAAATATTGGAAATGGAAGTGTTCGAAGAACACTTGGGTAATAAGTTTGGATGATGAAATATATGGGGTCTAAGTTAAATATAACGGCAGCTGGTCCACAAGTTAATGAAATGGTTTCAAAATATATGGTCATGATGATCATTAGTATTCCAGTTAGATCCACAGATTTTCCATTCTTCATATTTACAAGTTCTAAAACATTCAAATTATCAATTTAAAACCAAAGTCATTCAAATATTTTTAGAAGAATATGAAAATTACCTTTTTTAATCAATTCCAAAGTTGATTCACCAATATTTGTTGGTACTGAAGATTTTTGAAATTGAAAAGTTTGTATACTACTGTGGTAACTTATCAACCTGTTATTAAATTCGCAAAAGTTGTCAAAGGGCCATACAGCAATTAGTAGAAGCACATGCATAAGCATTAGTGGTAAGATCATGGAGTAGACCATTAGCAAGTAATTCGAAATTTTGATTGTACCATGAAATTGAGCTTCAAAAATTACGTCAATGTAACAAAGGATCAACATAATAAATACAGGAATATGAATATATGACGGAATGAGTTTACGTTTGTTCTTTTGCATTGCAAACGATTTGTTTATTTTGTCAAATTTAATTGGGTTTTGGTAGCGTAGAAATGTTTTGAAGAAAACTCCACTGATTTCCCAGGACTTCCAAAAGAGGGGAGTGGCCATTGCAAAAAAAATATTAATAAAATCTGACAAAAAACAATTAAAATTACAACGTTACTTACTCTACTGTTTGTGAGTTTACTGTCTTGACAGTGCTCAATATTAAAATGCGACCAGAAAATAATACAAAATTTTCCATTCCAAATATTTTGTCGATTGAACCTGTTTTCAGTGAATCTAAAAATGTAATATTTACATTTATTGATTGTTTAAACTCAATTTTTGTCTTATTTCTATATAGTAGTTGTTCAAGTCTACTAAAAATATATCTAAACATGGGGAAAAATCAAAAATATCTATTTTTATATTTATTTTAATTTCCAGTATTTACGTTATCAGTCTAATATCATAAGCCTTTTAAAGCTATTACGCCGATATATTCAATGTATGCATATTATATATGCGATTGCGCATTTGGGAAAATTTGGGATATCAAAGTAGTCGTAATGGTAAAAAAACATGTACCACATAAAGTGTTGAAAGAGTAGTATAACAGGTTTAAGGTGCATCTGCCACAGAAAATATTGCTTGGAGCATTACAAAACTTCAGTTGTCACTAACATTTAATTTTTTGGAGTAATTTGCTCTTTACGAAACAAAAGATTTCTAACATTAAATTGTACAATTACAAAATTCTGTGTAACGTGACAGTTTTTCAAATTTAACTTTTGAACGAACTGTCTCAATGAAACATCTTTTATAGATAGTGGGTTGGTCATTGTTCAGACAGTATTGAGTAATTGGCCCTAGACTGAGCACTTAAGCTCACTGCTTGCTGCTAGCACAGGTATGTATTAAGCCTATGCTGTAACTATTTTACTTTAGCTTCTCACATGCGTTTACAGGTATTTCTATTTTTGTGGCTTTTGTGTTATTCTATTTATGTCTCAAAAACTGATTGTTAGACAACTTCAGGTTAAAACGACAGAACGGCGTAATACATTGTTTTCCATGAGTGACTAGCCCAAAGTTTCGTCAAGCTAGTTTTGCCTTTATAGTAAATTGTCTATACTTTCGGATAAACCAAAGCGTGGAAATTTAATCGTCTCGTGTTCAAAGATTTTGATATTTGAAATGTAACACTTTACCAATGTGGGCCCAAGGCTACAACACAATTGTTTCGCGATTTCGGTCGTAATTATCACACAAATATATTTAACTCATGCATATACACTAGTTTTAGATTGAGATACCTAATGTAATTGTTAGAACAAACGTGTTTTTGCAAAACTTTAAAGGTTTTCAATGTAAATTTCTAAATAAACATTAATAAAGAGTTTGAATTTTTGGGTACACACTGACGAAAGCATGCTGTAGTACACTGACGAAGACGACGGCTTTTTCTGACACAATTTATTTTACTCGAAAATCGCATCCCCGCCCCGCAAGATATTCAATTTAGGATCATGATGTACATAAAAAATGTGTCTGATACTTCGCCAAAACTACTTTGCACTAAATTTGCATTTTGTACAAGAACATCTACTTGTTATTTGAATGAAGATACTTGACTAAATGTATATTTTCCAGAAACGTCAATTGGCCAAATTACAAAAATATCACGTGACTTCTACACAAAAAGAAATAAAAATGACTCATGACAATTATCCAAAAAAAATCTAAGTTTTGATTAAATTTAAAATGTGCATGAATAGGTATAGTCTTTACCAAAATTACAAATCACAACCAATACTTCCACAAGCGATTCTATCACTTTGGAAGTCGGCATTCTTCTAACAAGCAAAATATATGGACTTGTCGCAATACTACACAATGTGAACGTAGTTTATAATTACAGGTATTTTGTGGCTCGATGTAATTTTTTTTTTGATTCGGTGAAGCGTCGTTAACCATAAATTATGTAATATTAAATATATATTTGGTGAAACGGCGTTATTGAATATACTGGACTTGGCCAAGTGCCGTCGCCTAAAAATCTGTTTTTGGTTAAGTGTAGTTCAAAAAAAATTGGGTAGAGCGACGTTGGTTAAACGTCGCTTTGGCCAAGAGTCGCGCCACGACATACAACATGAACCGGTGCATTTGTAGAATTTATGGGGAAACCAATATGGAGTACATCATGGTCATAGACTAAAGAATAATTTGTAATTTTTTCATTGAATTTTCACCCAAAATGGTACAATTCACAATTGTATTATTATTGAGATAGGAAAAACAGTAATTCACAAATCAATTTTTAAATCTGAAATCTATAAATTATGTAAGCACAAACTATGCTAACCATCTCTTTTATTTTTCGTATTTGTATTTCATTGGTATATATACAAGCTATATTTAGTATTGGTATATGTAAGCTATATTTAGTGAATCTTCGTGACAATTTCAAGTAACTAGAGTAACATCATTTTTAAAAATCATAATATTTTTGAAGAAACTCACATCACGCGTCGTGTATGTTGTGCTATTTCTTCAACATAATAAACATAAATGTACTATAGAATTTTTATATTAACTTACTTGTAGATGTACTCGAAGATTAAAGGAATTTATTGTCGATTTCAAAATTAATAAAACTTTTGTAGCTTTTTGATCAAAGCAATGCTAAATAAAGTCTTAACTGCAATTCGGATTTTTTCTGGTCATCTTACTTGTATTTTTTTACTACGTCACAAAGTCAAATGTAGTACAGGAATTATATTACTTCAGAGATTTCTCGAATTTGGGCTTGGTTTATTATCTTGGATTTGTTTTGGCATTATTGTATAGTTATATCAAAAATTTATTTTACATCGGAACATGTTTTCACATTAACGCAGTTGCTAGCAGAAAAGTTAAAAAGCTTTTTGCTCTATAGCTTCCGTTTTTTTGTGGGACAAAAATCAATAAATTTAATTTCGCTATTAATTGATTTTGTAATGTTCATAAACATATAAGTACATATTTTTCCGATGAATCAATGTAATCTTTAAATTCTCTTTCAATTTAAGTCTCTCTCAGTTCCTAAGAAGCCGAATTTAAATGAATTTATTTAAAAACAAAATTAGGCTAGCAATACACACATACAGTATAAGAGTTTGCACCAAACTTACCATTTTACCTCATATTCAATCAAAATACATATAAAATTCAACTATGAAAGCAAATACCCTTCACCAACTTTTCACCCATAATTATTACAAACAAAATGTAAAATAACAACAAAAAATATATAACCACTAAACTAAACAGCCTTTAAAATCTAACTTTCCAGGGAACTACAAAAAGTGTCTCTCGCAAATCAGTAAGTGAATAAGCAATTATGGATCATTTTTACTCGTAGATTATGATTCTGGAATTAATTTTTGTGTAGAATTAAGAAACGTGACTACTCATTTGCTGATTTGCGAGCGACCCTTTTTCAGTTCTCGTGTTAGTGCAAAAGCAACAAATTTACAGTTCTATCAATAAAAGTTGCGTAGTAAATGCGCTTAGTAGATTTTTCAAACTTTGTATACGCATAATATATTGCCAATGGCCTTTGTGCTCTAACAACTCGTTTCCAATACATTCTTCGACTTGACACGTCTGCTCGCCATAATCTAATTAAAGCTGTACTAAGCCCATTTATATCAACAGCCAAGGGTACAATCTGTTCCAGAATTATGTAAGCCAGTATTGTACCTCCAACAAAAAGTATATACAGTTCAACTGGCAAGATGTGCCAACCAGATACTACAATCCAAAACCAACCACAATTATCATTAACCCAGCACCCATCAAAGAGCTTGCAATAAATCTGATAAAATGTTCACCAACTTGATTAACACAGTTTAGCTGGCGATAAAGCAATATGACTTTCGTAAGTTTTTTTAAAAACATACTTTTTAAGGTGTGTGTATATAAATGTAAAGTGAATACTAAGGGAACCAAAATCTGAAATAATGCTCGAAAGCTCTCAACAGCACACCAGTGAATCCATAACCAACGCAGAACAAAAATTGGAATAGGAAGTGTCCGAAGAATACTTGAGTAATAAGTTTGGATAATGAAATATATGGGGTCTAAGTTAAATATAACGGCAGCTGGTCCACAAGTCAATGAAATGGTTTCAAAATATACTGTTATGATGATTAATAGTATTCCAGTAATATCCACTGATTTTCCTTCCTTCATATTTCTAAGTTCTAAAATAATCGAATTATTAATTCAAACCTTAAAATTTTACAAAAAGATTTTGAAAAAATATTACCTTTTTTAATCAGTTCTGAAGTAGGTTCACTAATATTTGTTGTTACTGAAGGTTTTTGAAATTTATAAGCTTGTATACCACAGTAATTGATCAACCTGTTATAGAATTCGCAAAAGTTGTCAAAAGACCATACAGCAATAAATAGGAGCAGATGCGCGAGCATTAACGGTAAGATCATGGAGTAGACCATTAGTAAGTAATTGGAAATTTTCATTGTACCAAGAAATTGAGCTTCAATAATGACGTCAATGTAACAAAGAATCAACATGATGAATACAGGAATATGAATAAACGACGGAACGAGTTTACGTTTGTTTTTTTCCACTGTAAACTTTTTGTTTATTTTGTCAAATTGAATTGGGTTTTGATAGCGGAGAAATGTTCCGAAGAAAACATCACTGATTTCCCACGACTTCCAAAAGAGTGGAGTGGCCATTGCAAAAAATTCAATCAAAAGGCAAGAAATCTGACCCCGAAACAATGAAAATAACAATTTTACTTCTTTAATCTAACTTTTTGACTATGCTGCAAAATATAACACGAGCGGAAATAAATTTAAAGTTTTGTTTTTGCAAAAAAAGTAATTTAAACATGTTTTCGTAAATCTAAAAATGTCATATAAATATTTATTCATTGCTTAAACTGATTTTTTTTTCCATCGAAAAGTTGCGCAAGTCTCCTAATTTAATAAATTCAAGCACAAGCAAAACCAAAATTATAAAAATACCTTCTTTTTATAGATATTTTAAAATTTCCAGTATTCATATTGTCAGTCTAATATTATTAGCTTTTTAAAGCTATTATGATGGAATATCTTACTGTTTTATTTTAGAAAACACAAAAGGATTTATTACATTTAATTATTTAATTAGTGAGTTCTGGGAAATACTACAGCTTCTAAAATTTAACTTCACAATGCCTCAACGAGGCTTTTTTATATAGATAGTATGTTCGTCATTATCTAGACATTATTCGTAATTGGCACTAGACTTTGTAACTAGAGAAGTAAGCTTTGTTGCTAGCTCAGGTATGTCTTAAGCCAACTCTATAATTTTAGCTACGCAAAAGTTTTTTTCAATAAAATTTGAAAATTTTGAGTAATTCTATTTCTGTTTCTCAAAACATATTTATGAGACAATTTTAACTTAAAACCAAAAGTCACTATCCCAAAATTTTGCTAACAAAAGTTTGTCTTCAAAGTCAATATTCTATAATTTAGAATAAGCTTAATCGCTGAAAATTTAATCGTATCTTTAAAAATGATTTTGTCATTCGAAATTTAACACTTTGCCAGTGACAGGCTAAACTGTTCAGATATCAAAAGCTAATTGTGGGAGAGTTGCGTAACTTACAAAACAATAGTAACTTACCTCTGCTATTATTTTAATGATGAAGTGAGTGCATTCATATATATTTTTAGATCCAACGACATCTCAGTATTTCCAGCTCTATGAAGAAACTTATCCTGTGGAACTTCAAAATGAACTTAATACGACTAAATTAAAAGTTTTTTTAAAAGAAAACGCATACTTACTTGCATTCGTTTTAATTTACATTATGATGTGCCCTTTACAAAAAAATCTATGTATTTTGCCTTAAATTCAATGATATCTATGCCATTGTTTCAATAAACTGCAACTTATTTACACACCGTTTGTTTAATAGGGTTTTATGTCGTTCAATTTATTATTTTGCGAATGCTTCAACCGTGTCAACAATGGTTTCATAATAAGTTCATAAATAAACTTAATTTTTAAAAGAAGCTTTTTATGCAAAACTGTGAAGGTACATGTATTAAATGTAACTTTTCTGATGGTCATCAACTTAATTTAAGAAGAATTACGAAAAATTATGTTTGTTGTTTAATAGATGCCAACGCTATGACTCAATATATGTATATGTTATAATAATTGTGCTGCTTGTTTTACTGCTTTCTCTGTCTTTCTCCCTCAAAACTTTCAAAAACACATGCTAAAATATAATTTGATACATTTAAATATAGATATTGTATGAACATTAGCACAGTATTCTCACTTGTTCCACAAGATTTTAAACATGTTGATTTCCACAAAAAAAGACTAATGAATTTTAAACAAGATTTGCAGTGTTTGATTTGTATGAGTTAACGTACAGACATAGTCAATGAGAACTAGTATGTTAACCTTACATTATATTTGCCAATTACAAAATAATAACTAACATTTAAAACACAGCTGTATGAACCTCTACTTTAAATATATCTGTGTTCACAATTCGGAAGGATTGATGGTTTTTTGTAAATAAGTATATATACAATATATGTCGATACATAATACACGCATACATAGCTGGTGCATTATTGGATCTACGATAAATTATTCTCAGGTAACACGTAGGTAAAAGAAGTAAATTTAAATTTAAGAGGAAATTTTTGAAGTTTAAAATTTGTCTTTGTTCTTTACAAAGTGGATTATCTATGCATATATGCATGACTCCAACAACATAACCCCAAAAAAGTACATTATATATTTTTATTCTTTCAAAAAATAACAATGACCACGTAAATAAATCTATATTTTCCCCTAATTTTTTAAGCTCTGCCTGATTTACTTACTATTGTAATGATCTCCATTATACCAAGCTGGAAATTTATACGTTTTAAACCGAAGCTTTTACTTGATATATGAGAAGTACTGTTTTTACACAAAACAGATATAATGGTTAAACATGTAAAAAGTGATGCACCTGCATATCACGTGAACAAAATTGTATATGGAAGTGGTATGCATTTTTGACCAAAGCACACATTCTAACAATATGTGCATACATATGAAATTGTGACCGACACGTACGCATTGGTAAAATATATGTATATATGCCTGTTCAAGATGAATGTACCTGAGGGACTTGTACCTGAGCGGCGAACATTCCACAATTATCAACATGTTTACATTTTTCTAAGCAAAGACATACATTTGCACAAAAAGCCGTACTTGTGGTTTCAGGTGCATTTCAGTGTTTGGTCTAGATAAATCGACTGTTAAAAACAAAAAAAAACGTTTGAAAATCCAATTTTAATTTATTTACACAGGCTTGCCTAAATGAAATATCTGTACTGCGCTGTCAAGCAAGCAGATAAAGTGTTTGTTACCTAATTTCAAATAGACCATTTCACAAATAACCGACTGTTGAATTAAAGCAAAAACTGGTGTTGTGTGTTAAACATTTACAATTAAAATTATTTTTTTAATCTCGTCTTCAAACTACTACGCAGAAAACCAATTTAAATATTTTGGGTTGTTTTTCGAAGAAATAAGTATAATTGTGATTAACTTTGTACTGTGGAAATATCGAGACATAATTGAAAAATACTTAACAGTGTGAAGTGAAATTAAATCTGCTTAGAACACAGCCATGGAAGACTTTACTAAAACAGTTGGTGACAAGTCCTCAAAATCATCGTCAAAAGGTTCAAATTCAAAGTCTTGTACAAACTCATTGAATAATGAAGGACGGCATACTTGTGACACCTGTAAAGCCCAGTTTTCTTTTATCGAAAACTTGAAAAGGCATATTAGAAACGTTCATCTAAAACTTAAGCCATACAAATGTGGAGACTGCAAGCAATCCTTTGGTACAAAAAGAAACATGTTACGACATAAAAGGAACATGCATCAAGCCACCACAAAAACATTTAAATGCAAAACGTGTGGAAAATTATTTTCAAATGAAGACAACCTTCAAAGTCACGTCATCCGTCATGGTTCCAATAAAACTCACAAATGTGAGCTATGTTCCATGGCGTTTTACACCAAAACGGAAAAGCGGACCCATGAACAAACTCACCTCACAGTTCGAAAACTGCTGAACTGCAACTTGTGTGAGAAGCAATTTAAATCTGCTAAAGGTAGAAGTATGCATATAAAAACAATACACGGCAACTGTGAAAAGATGTCCTGTGTATTTTGCGAAAAGGTTTTTAATTCGAAACCACAACTTTTTGACCACCAAATTCGACACACCCAAGAAAAATGGTACGTTTGCGACTTATGCCCCTGGGAAAGTTGCACAAAAAATGATAAACTTGCTCACCTGAAATCTCATACACAGGAAAAACCATTTAAATGTACACACTGCGGTGCAAGTTTCAGAAATAAACCTCATTTAATGCGACATAACGGCACACATATGACGAAAAAACCATTCGAATGTGTCTTTTGTGAAATCGGGTTTACATCCAAGGAGCTTCTTAGGGATCACATTGTTCGCAGAATTGGGGAGAAACCATTTACATGTAAAATATGCAAAAAGGGGTTTGCTGCTAGGGGATCCTATAGGAGTCATCAACTGACCCACCAACCACCCAAATTTAAATGCGAGAAATGTGACAAAGCTTATGTGCAATATAATAACTTGAAGATACATTTAAATAGAGACCATTAAATAGTTTACAGGTGTATAGTATGTATTATTATATTTTTACATTAATTGATTATAATTTTAAGGTTAACTATGGTTGTTTTGTAAACATGAATTTGATTATAATATATATTTAGAATTCGTTCAGCTACATATGAATATCATAGTTTGATGTTTTCTTGTAGTTTTTTCCGGAGTAGCAATAAAAAGTTTAAATATAAGTTTAATTGTTGGTGTACTTATTGTATTAATAATAGGGATTAGGCTTCTGAAGTACATTAAAGTCTGTAAATGAGATGTATTTGTATTACCGGAGCTACTGTTTTTGTAACCAATTATCCATACCATAAGGACTTAAGCTTGAATCGCGTTTTCTGTTGTGTTTCTGTAAAGGTGTTTATAACATTTTGGATTAATGTGGCAAGGTATGTCAGTGGCAGGCATACTATCGTACGTCTAAATTTTAAGTGAAATGTAAAATATTGAAGACATTTTGACATATTAAATATATACCTGAATTTGTGTAAAATGAATGCAAACCAAACAAAAAAACATAAGTAATTATAGCATTGTTGGATCAGAGAACGAACTTTTCTAATGATTTTTTAATAAAGTGTTACATTTATACAGTTCAAGTAATTAGAAGAGGTAACATCGCACCTGAAAACTTTTTAGTCCAAAAGTTTCGTTGTGCTGCTTTTCAGCATTCCGTACCTCAAATCTGGTCGATGTAAAGGTACGAAAAGGTACTTACTTTGGACTTCATATTTCCTTTCCCGTACCTACAATAAAATAACGACTCATCGTTTTGAATGGTTTGAAAGTTTGGATAAATAACGACTTAGCATAGATTATATTAACTTTATTTTATGCAGCTTGAAAATTTCCTGTACATTTTTGTACAATTTTAAAATAGTAAGAGTTCTAACATTTTTGATACCTTAAGATATCGTAGCGTCGGGAAATCTGCAATACGGCACAAAAATATGTTTGTTTGCCAGGTATTCGAATAATTAAACTTATAAAATTCAACTTTTATTTGGTCATTACTTATTAATTTTTTTTTATTAATTTAAACAATAAATTAACCGATCTATTAAGCAGAAATTAGAAATATTTTACAGCGTACTATTACAAGCATTGAATTATTCTTACATAATAACTATAGAGAACATTGCAACATTGATAACACTGTAGAATTACAAGACCCTAAGTAAAAATATGACACCAACAATCCAGTTCCAACATACAAAATGGATATTTCGACACCCATCAATAATCTTGGGATAGGTTCACAAAAAAATGACGTGATTGATATACTTTAACTGACAATAAAGAAAAATTAATTCATCTGAAATGAATCAATTAGCACACCATTGATACCATAACAAAAATAAAACCAAAGGTTAGACAAAGGAGTTATGAAGAATACTGGGTAATTATGTATTATAACAATGAGAATATATATACAAATTTAAATATATTCGCGAGCCATTAATCTTTCTAATGATTTACTAATTAGCTTTGGACGACATCGCCCTCATTTTGTACCTACACTTATAGATATACTTATTTATATTTTGTACCTACACTTATCAGTGATATAGCTTGAGTCTTAGTAGTAAACTCTATGTGCTTGCAGTATGCCAAAGTTGTACAGCTAAATGTTCCTCTGAAGCTTTCAATTAATTGCAATTAAAGGCCTTCTAACACATTTATCATTTTTTGTTTATGGCAAAATTTCACTACCAGCCATTCAGAATCCTTTGAAATGAATTTACCAGAACTTGAACGTATATCAATTGAGCTGGAAACCGATTAATGTTGATTAGATTTTCTCTTGCCCTTGAAGAAAATTAAGTACATTGAAAGTGAGGCCTGCATCAAAAAAGAAACCATTCCCCTGTTCGTGAATTTTGTGATTAAAAAAGTCATTTCCTCGAAGCGGAAATTAAGAAACTATTCGCGCGTTCGTGAATTTTGCAAATTTAAAACGTAGTTAGTCGAAGCAAAA
>JAQFZG010003423.1:0-13677 GCA_034695465.1 Entomobrya nicoleti | reverse complement strand
ATTTCACGGGTTTTCACTAATAACGTTACCCATATCCGATTAGAAATTGAATAGTTGAGAAACTACTGCGTGAAACGAGAAGTTTCATTTTCTGAAAAAAAAAAGTTTTTCACCTTTGTTGTATTTGTGGAACGTACTGTAAAGCTATCCGATTCCAGTTCTTCCATTTTACTTGAAGGGAGCAATATTTTTAATGCTCTTTGCTTCCACTCCACTATGTACTTGAGTCATCCTTTTACATTTATAAAACTTTACAAAAACTAAGATTAAAAAAGTTTTACTGGTAAAGAGTAAAGTACCAGTTTCAAGAGTATATATACATATGCATACATACACGCAAAACAAATTTCTTCGTATCGTAGAACACATATCATCATTTCCACTTCTTAAGAGTAAAAATCATTTGAAATCTTTAAAAAGGTATCGGTGAAAAGGTGTAGGTGTAAATGCGACAGGTTGAGTGCGAAACATGTCACTTGCAATCGACTTAAACTTCTTGTTGAATATTTCATGGTTATTTTTCCCAATCTTCGAAGAAGAAAAAACTCATCACATGAAAAAGTGAAGCAAGAAGAGAAACCTGATGAAAGTTAATATTATTAGATGGCTTTAATGCATATTCACATTCGTACATACATACAAAAATTCTTGGAAAATTTGGTTGACGAAAGCTTTTCTAGTTTCTTACCATTCTCACCATATTACTCGCCGCATTCCCTCTTTAGCAATTTTTTTCCTAAAATTTTCCAGATTCTCGCGATTTCGGAAAGCAGTCTTATCTCAACATTTTTTCTCTTCTTAACACTTTCCACGACATTTGACGTAAAACCTGAGAATGTCCTTGATACCTACTGCTACTACTATCAAGGTGGTGGTAACTCTATGTGCGAACAGTACATGGAAGTTGTGACAGGTTACACATCTCAAAAACCATCATCAACAAATCACTACACAAGATCTTCTCAAAGTAGTCCTGCATCCGAAAACCACTTTCCTACAATACCCAGACGGCCACCTCTAACACCATCCGAGTCACGTAAATTGTTTCTTGCTTACAATCAATCATTATTTGACTCTCCGGCAAGATTCATTTTGGAACAGAAAATTGACAAAGATTCCCGGTTGTCCGTTTTGTATTCCCGGCTCATCTTCTTGTTTTTTGAGAACAACAACGGAGTCTTAAACAACCATGAAATGATTTCCGATATTTTGAAGAATGAAAATCGACTTGATAACTATACTGAATCTCCAGCAAAATCCCAAAGAGCTATTCTAGAGTCCTTAATTTTGAAGCATCTCAAGCATTCAATTGAAATTATCTCCCCGTACACTCCATTGCTTCCACTTCCACCCAAAGGCAATGACTATCTCTTATTCCACTTCTGTGCTAAAGCCTTGGACCACTTGAAGGCAATTCAGAAACTGAAACCTCGAAGAAAAGATGAAGCTAAACAATTATTAAATTTATCATCAGCAGAACCAGGCCCAGTAAATAACCCTTTTCGCAAAAACCTGATTCAGCCAACAGATTTCATTCGACACCGTTGGAAAAGAGATTTACATGGAACAAATTCATCGGAAACCATCATAAATACCAACAGCTCTGCAACAACATCATCATCAGGGCATTATGAACATGATCATGCATCAGCACCAGTTACATTTCATCCAACAGCTACAGGTAGCAAGGTAGAGAAGGAGGCAGGAAAGGCAACAAATTATGTGGGTGATGTGAAGCTGAAAAAGCAACGTATAAATGGCCAAGCTTCCGCTTCAACAAATGAACGACAATCCGGTGGGAATGGTTATCGTCTAATCAAAGGTCAGGCTAACAACAAGAAGTTAGTCAGAGATTTCAAGAGTCAAGAAGAAAATAGAAAAGATAGTAATTCCGCACCTAGTAAATCTCGTCGTGATGTTTCACGTGCTACTTCTCAAAATGATTTCCCTATACCTACAAACAGAACAAGGCAATATTATAAGCAAGATCTACAATTGATTTTAACTGAGGCTGAAGCAAATTTGAATAAATTTTTGATGATCAATGGTGGTAATTTGACAAACGATCAAGAAACAGGTCTCAAGAATGGCAGACAAGCAACTAGGAAATTAAGAAATAACTCAGTCAAATACTTGGAGGAACTTGCGTTGGGACTTGACAAGAATCCAAGGCACGTACTGTCCCTAATGGAAGCCACCTTGTTTCATAACTGGCAAAGGTTTGTAGAGTCATCCAAGCGTTTATCTGTACATGCCAGGGTTGACAGTGGTACACCTGTTGGGGAAAGGGATGAGCCCCTTATTTGGCTGTCAGTTCGAAAGAAAATCATTGAAAGCTTGCAGCTGAACATGGAAATGAATGTACTTTCTCCAGAGACTACTAAGAAAGCTGAACGGAGGAAGCGTGCCATGGAACAGATTTATCATGATTATTCCTCTACTATTCTGAGAGAATTGAGGGATGTGAAAGACATGCCAATTTCGAGTAAGTTATTGATCATTTTCTCTTTGATGTAAATACATTTTATATACATACGTACACATAACAAGCAGATAAATTAAATACACAGGAGACTAACAAAAAGTATTTTTTGGGGGAAATTTTTCTTGGGACACATGATTTAGAGGTTGTTGTAGAATTAATATTTTGATATGAATATTATCATTATGTGGTTTTCTTATAGGTACTTTCCTTGGTCTTTACTGGGCTATCAAACTTTACGTGATGGTTTGGCATACAACCGTTTGCTCAGTGCTTTTCTTTGGATCCATCTTTGTAAGTCATTTTATCGTTGTATTTTCAATACTTAATCATAACCAAGTATACATACATACCTATAAACAAAAGCAGCTTCCGTATCTCATTTCATCAGCTTTATATTCTTTTGATGCGATTTACTAGAAATCCTTGACGCAAATCCCTACACATTCGTTTTTCATATGCGTAGTTGTTAACAGAAAACATGTTATTATTTAGATATCCAATTTTCTGATTTTGCGTTCGAGTGTTATTTTTCATTACGGAAGTAGAATAAACGTATATTATACTGATGTGAATCAAAGTTTCTCAAGCTACAGTAATCTTTTTGGTTACATATATGAGAGAGTGCATGGTCAAAGAATCCCCTTGATTAAATATCGACTAAAGCAGAGAAATGGATGGAAATAAACTAAAAAAGTAGTAATCAAGCATTACCAAGAATTAAAATGCGATCTACTCTAGTTTTCCTGGTCTTTTCCGTTGCTTTGCTCGTATTTCTCCCCAGCGTAAGCCACACACATACCACACACCTATCATCACCATATAAGCCTTGCCTTGTTCCTTCGTAGATAATTATTCTAAAATCAAGTGCAGTGTGTTTTCAAGCGTACCCCAAAACTCCAAACTCCACAGGAAAGCCTCCCTCCCTCTCTTTCTCTTTGCCACTCTTGCCAGTCCTTTTTCGGTTAATGCAACTTAATTAAATGCAAAACTAATTTGGATTTAATCAGTTCGTGTCTCATCTGTATTCCTCTTCTTCACAGAGTACATTTAAAAGCATATATTATCTCATGTTATAATACATACAACAAGAAGGTATATGAATATCTTGGGTGGAGTGGTGGTTTGGTTGATGTGCATTTAGATATGGTTGCTTGCTGCTAGATTAATCTTGATGTTGTATGTGTGGTATAGAACTGGGGTGTAGCGTAGCTAGTCTAGTTACTAGTAATGAATTTTCATGGAGAGAAGAAAGAAAAGAGATCATCATCATCATCGTCACCTAATGTATGCATTCATGGCGTTAATTGAAATGTTAGACACCGACATACCAGGCTTAGCTCATAACATCATCCTGTGACGAAAAGCAAGACACGCAGGGAGAAGGTGGGGACGATGATACAACGCATCGTGCAAGCGAGTGAAAACAACCTGTAAGATGCCTCCTCGACAGTAGCAAGTACTACAATTTAACCTGAATTATTCATATATCTAAACAAACAAACCAAGATACACTCCCTGTTTACAATTTTAATGTATGTTTTCACGTGGTTTATGCATTTATTTACTTGTATGTGGTCACTAATTTTGCAAGAGAAAATGGGAACATTTATTAGTGAGTGCACAACATACCATATATACCATACAGAACAGATGGGTAAGTCATACGGGGAACTGAAAAACCTTCCACAACTTCACAAGCAAGTAAGTTACGCCTGTAATATCAGGGAAGCTCATGTGAACACAATACAATTAGTACTTTTAACTCAACAGAAAAATCAGGTTCTCTCAGGTTATCACATCATCATAAAGCATTTCAATTTACTGCTTCGTTGTTCGTAGTTGCTTTCTTCAGCAGTAAAGCTACGTACCTTCAAAACAAACACAGGTACGTACATGTAAAATACAAGTGTTTGTTTAGGGGTTACAACGTCAATGCAATACTAACTAAAAACGAACTTTTAGGCGATGAGTAGTTTTGTGAGTTGTGACTTACGTAAAAGAAGAGCACGTTTATCAAATTTTATGCTGTGATGCTTTCCAATATTAGATCATGTCTCTTCGTTTGCTTGCAAATTAATTAGCTTTCATTCCATTTATGTAAGTAAAGTACAAACATACACTGAATAGGCTGACATTAATGAGGGGAATGAAGGGGATATTTTTGTAATGCTGTGATTTAAAAAATAAAACCAATGCAGTGGAGTGTGCATGTGGTGTATTCCCGTTATTATCCCAGTAAATTTTAAGTAAAACAAAAAAAAAACATTTCGAGGGAAAGGGAAAGCAAGCCAAGCCAGCAGGCTTTTTATTTGTTAGAGTAAAATTATACAAGGAAGTATAACGAATATTCAGAAGTGCTTAGTACAGTTTTCACGGACGACTGCACGTGCGACGTGCACGTACACTAAATATAGTAAAAACAACCTTTTTCTGTAAACAAATTATACGGTGAAAAGAGAAAACTTTAGTCATAAAACTCAACAAAACAGATGAATTCGATGACTACATGTATGGTAATATCAATACATGAATTTAAAGTATTCGTTCGATGATGATATCTGCATGATGCGCGGAGGAGCTATCAAAATCAGTTCATTACTGATAACTTACTACAACAAAATTATACTTGCTAAAAGGGATTCTTATTGTAAATAAAATGGGACTGTGAAATGGAGTTTTTTCTAAATATTCTCTCATGATATGACATGCAGATTCGAAGAGGAAATGAAAAGATAAAAGAAGCAATTGATGCAGAACGAAAAAGACCGTTGGCTATGCGTACGACGAAGTAAAAACTACTACAGAATTTCATCTATTTCATGGATTGTTTAGGTAGTAGATCACCACTAGAGTTTAGTAATACCAAGCAAAAGATAACGAATACAACGTGTGGATTCTCAATATATGTATATATGATGTGGTGATATTATGAAAAATTGCCATGATTGGTGAAACTTTATTCGTGAGGAAACACACAGTGTAATGTGCAACTGCTTTAAATTTATAAATACATGAGTTATCCATGTAATTGAATCATCATTAACGACATAAAAACATTGATAAAACCAAAAGTGAACTTTAGCACAAAATCTGGACGGACAATCACTTCAATAACCATTTTTGCACATTACATATATACTATAGAGTACTTTAAGAAGAGCCAAATGATTTTCACGTCTGCATTTTTATAGTCATTAAAGTCATAATTGTGGGGTGACTTGATTTCATCGACATTCATATACATAAATGGAAAATGTTTTGATTAGAATGATTCTAAAATGAAAAGGTAACAAATCAATTAAGCAACACAATTTGTATACGTTGTTTGTATCCGATAATGGTTGATTTTTCTCCATTGTATCAATACGTCATGTTATATGTTCTATTACAATATGCGATCACGATTTCACATCATTGCTCATGTTGATGTCACTTTTGATAGAAATATCCTAAAAATAATGAGCATCTGGAACTAAACGTTCCCTTGAACGGTCTCCATTATTACAGATCACAGATACGATATAAATATAACTGTGAACGCTAAAACAATAGCTCTTTACATTCAGCAAACAATGAAAAAATAACGATACAGCATACAAGAAAAATACTAAAAAGTGATACATGCTGGGAGAGAAAACTCCAGGTTTATGATGTAAAGAGTTTCTTCTCTGTAGACATGCCTTGAGGACAGCAATTCGATCGTTGCTTTTCAATACACAGTAGAAAACACTTGTACTTATAGTTTATATGTCAGCTTAGTGTATCCCTGTATTTGTCGTATTCGACATCGACATCATCTTATCCTTTTCCGGAACATTTTTATGAATTTCTATCAGAGTGCAGACCGTATAAATATAAATACATGCATATACGTACATACAATACAACTAACTGTGGCAATGCCTACCCATATTTTTAACCTGACCATCATTTTTGTTTCATTTTTATATTGCTGATGGACTTTTTTTGTCTGCTTTCATGTACCACTACATTTTCACAAAAAAGGAGGACAAGACGTCACTGAATATATGGTGTATATTCAACATCCTCACATCTTTCCTTCACTTCATAGTAGATGATTGGATCAACACAAATATCCAGCCACAAAAAACTGCTCCCACAATTTGGTTCGGAGTTGTGTACGGCGCTTACAAACCCCTGACCATTCTCCTTGTAGCAACACTCAGTGCGGAAATTTTTAAGCGAAATGGTGGAAAGAAGAAAGGGTTAATTGAGCGAATAGGTGAGGTCTTTACAGGACGCAAACGCCCCGCGATTACTGACACTGAATATTTGGAGAAACTGAGGAGTCTCTTCATTACACCGGAATCTTGCAAAACTGGGAACGAAAATGGGGACTGTAAGAAAAGTCATGTCACTAGTCCAGGGGACAATAACAACGGGGGTAGGATGTACTGCGGGATCAAATCAGTGAAAATCAGAGCAAAAATAAAACGGTTAGAAGTTAGCGAAGGAATTCTTACTGTTATTACTCATACAACAGCAGCGGCAGCATCGATTGATGGAGAAAAAACTGAGGAAACGACTTGCATGATCTGTGGAACACCACATGAAAAGGGAGAACCAAAGAAGGATTGCAGCGGAACAGAGGATGAGAAGATATTTGAAGGACGAGTATTTTATCCATCTGCCCATATAGATAATGAAGCGGGGTTGTCGGCTGATGATCTCTATCCGGATGAGACAGACGACGAGGAAGAGGATGAAGACGAGTTGGAGGAAGTTGCGGATGACGAGGAGGATGATGAATCTGATGAGGAAGACGACGGGGACAATGAAGAATGCTGTCATCATCATAATCATGTTTGCGATTTGGATGACAATGAAACGGAATGCGGTAATGAGAGTCCATCCTCTAAAGAACAAGAAGCCATAGTAATGCCTCGCGAAAAGCTTTCATCTAGAGTTGTGCTGTCATCAGAAGAAAGAAAGCGTGGTGACGGAGCCGGAGAAACAAATGCAGAGCCAGGTCACCTTTCTCTTATCTCATACGCAGGAAACGGAATACAAGGTAATTTGTTACAAGACACCAATTCACGAACTCGTGTTGATCTTGGTGCTCCCATACTTGACGTCCTTCATGGACCTGTGGTTGATGGGGGAAATTTGCACATTTAAAATTTATTATATAACAAAAAAACAGGGTCCAGTTCAAGGTACTCTTAAGCTATCATGAGAGTAAAATTCTACTGCTCCAAAGTACCTTGGGTCTAGAGACTAACATGCTATTTTACTCCCACCCAGAACCGTCCCTGTAGTATTTTATGAATGATGGTATTCAACCATTTTGATGGCAGTTGTTATGATATCAAGCCACATGAAAGGCTTTAACAGTATTATAAGGTATACATAGACAGATTGTTGTTCACGTTATCTATTGTAAATATCGACAGTTTGCTTTGTTGATATTTTTGTTTTGAAAAAAGTGATTCTTAGCTTTGTAGAGGTAACGTATAAGAATGTTTTATTAAATGGAATGAATCACTGCAAATATTATCAACGTGGCACGTAAGTGAAAATAGTACATATTTTAAAACTGATGGCAAATGAACCATTGCAGATACAAATATGTACATACATCATACTTTGTTATACTCTAAATGACAAACATTGTACGCAACTATTTCTTTTTGACAAGTAACTTTTTGTAAAAAGGGAGAAATAGTAAAATATAATTATATTCAGAGTCGTTTTTGCTTTTAGACGTTTTAACGTGTTTTCTCGAACCCCAAGTGAGGATGTTGATGCATGTGTGGTTCATTGGATTGAATAACTTGTTTTTGTCCCTATCTGTCTTGTCTTTTTATGTATTAAAGTCTTATTTGATTCGTTCCTTCAAGTTTCATCCTTTCAAGTATAAAAATGCCGAAAAAATCCTTTGATGGAAAGAGAAATAAAAAAGAGATTGAAAGAAAAGCCGAAACATTCAGGAATCTTTTGAGTTTACACACTGCTTACTCACTGCTCCCGTGGAGTGCTTTTATACCCAATGTAATGTATTTATGCTAGAGCCTTTAAAAGGAGTATTTTACTGCACTCTGCACTGCACAAACATAGTCCCAGTTGACAAAATGGTACAGCAACTGAAGTGCTAACCGTGTAATATATTTACGTGAGTGGGTGAGCATTAAAGGGAAGATTGGAAATGTGAAAGAAAGCCTAGGACAAAAGAAAGCTTTCTTGAAACCACCAAATATTTTTTTAAAGAATATATCTCTATGAAATAATGGTAAAGGTATGGCGGTATATGTACTGGACAGGCAGAAAAAAACTGTCACTAGTCACTATACCTTTCTAATATGAAATCGTGAATTCTTTACAGTAGCACTACATACACGTATACATACTGTATATTCACTGATTGTAAGAATTGAACTTGTGTGTGTATAAGTTGGCGTTTCAATTCCTTTGTGCTTCACGATGAAAACGACTTGAGTTAACTTAGCTTAACTTTGTCAAGATTCAATTTAAAAACTAGTTCATGAACAAAAGAACCGGTTGAACTTATATTGCGGTTTTTCTTCTATCGATGTTTGGAAAATTGT
The DNA here is from genome assembly GCA_034695465.1 of Entomobrya nicoleti. NCBI lineage: Eukaryota > Metazoa > Arthropoda > Collembola > Entomobryomorpha > Entomobryidae > Entomobrya > Entomobrya nicoleti. The sequence continues at coordinate 4,626 of JAQFZG010003423.1, read as the reverse complement.
CGACTGCTATGGGATATTATTACAGAAATAGTTAAAGAAACTGTCTCATACAAGTAACATGAATTCACACGGCATAAAAGCTTTATAATATGACAACCTTTCTCTGAATTTTTCCGTCATCGCTATGAAGGTATTTTTACTACAGACTTGAATATAAAGGCAGCTCTTGTCAAGAAACCATTCACCACAAAAATTTGTAAGAAAATTACAAGATTCATAACTAAACATATGTCGGTTCCTGTCAGGTTTCCATAATTGTGAAGAAGTTTTTTTTATGCTGCTTTTAATTTCCTGAGGTGAGGTGAGCAGAAGAATAATTCATATGTATGTAATCAACAAGAGTGGATTTCCTATATGCAATCAATTAAAAACTTGTAGGAACTCTTCTACGAACTGTTTATTTCCCTTGCTGGCTTGAGTATAATAGAGTGTTTCAACGAATTTCATTTTGAGCGAAAATGTTTTTTTTTTATAAATGCAGATCTTATAGGTATCCATCCTGCAATAGATGTAATGAATATATACAACTTATAGACACACACATTTGCGATCGAGACGAGCTCACTTATTTATTTGCCACCATCTTCCGTTCGTCGTCATCAGTAATTTATACGAAGAGAATGAAAAGGGGTTGACTGAAGCCAACCCTTGTCCTTCGTTTGCGAGTGAAAGCAATGATGGTTTGAGATGCGATGTTGGTTCTCATAGGTAGCCTAACCTACGTTTCCATTTATTTCAGCAGAAATAATGACTGAAACGTTCGAAGTACGGAAGGAGAAATGATGTGCGATCGAAGTAGTAGTGTATGTCATAACACGGGAAGTATATAGAATGAGATGAGAGAGCTGTAGTTGGGCATTGTTCAAGGGAAAGGTAAATAGTAGTGAAAGCAAAATCATCATGAATTCTAGTAATGAGTCCCTTTAGGCAATCACATAAGATGAAAGAAAAAAACGGTCAGCAAAAATTTTGTTCCATTTCTCTAAGCAAATAATACAGGAAACTATATAGATAATATTTACTTCCCTTTTATGTATTTTATGATTATGTGTATACTATATTTTCGATCATCTCACATCATGACCACCATTTGCTATCAGCGTAATTTTAGTGCACTTTTACTTTCAGTTTGGTATGGTGGTTGGTTGGTAGGTGAGATGCATGTATATTGAGTACACAGCTCCCCACTCTAGAAAGAATCAAGTTTTTCCTTATCCACTTTACTCGCTCACTCGGATCAGATCATACTCACTCAGGAGCAGAAGCACAACAAAAAACGACAATGTTAACAGTATTGATGAGATGAGATCTCCCCTCTGTAGTAGTGGCAGTGAAAGGTCGCCCTCACAATAATCAAAAATACGTATTGGAAATTTTGTTTTATGATGGTTCAGCATACAATAACAGTCCTTCCATATTCCATCCTTTGTACGTATGTACTTAAACAATTCAATCATATGTGTAGCAAGGTGTGGAATCTAGGAAAAAAAGAAGGATTAAGTTGTAAGCAGGGGTATAAATTTAATACTCATGAACACAGTAAAATACTGTAGTCAATTTGAATTTTGGAAAATTAAAACATTAAATTATTATGAATTATGATACTTTCACCATTCATATAATTTTCCAAGAAAAGTCAATTTCAACATTTTAATTTTTTCCTAAATAGTGCAAAATTCTTTACAAATCGGATTAGACATTCATAATTGGGTACGAAAAGTTCTCAAGGATTTCTGTGATTCATAATTAGTTTGATGTTACAATTTGATAATATGATAAAACTATTAGATTCATATATGTACAGTTATATTACGTAAGGATAGATACACAATTAGCACAACTATGAAGATTAAAAAAAAAGATTTTGTAACGTATACACAGCACGCGTTTGTAAATGTTATCTCTATCAATTGAGTAGGGATAGAACTTCACAAGGCTCGAGATTCGAGACTTATAAATCCATTCACAATTATACGATTTTGTATGTTATGTGTATTACCTATATTACATAATATACTACATCCAACCGAACTTTGAAATATTTTATAATACATATATGATGATGTTCTGTAACAAACACATCACATTGGCTCGGAGTCTGGGTTGTGATTCTTGTAAATAACAATTTTTTCAAATATAACACAATGGTATAATTAAAATGTCATTTTAAATCATTTCAAGCGTAACGTTTTCATATTTGGTGAATTAATTAGGCTGATTAGGAAGTTGCAACGTAATTACAAAATTGGACATTAACCGAAAAATTGTATATCGAAATAAACATACTTATTATTTAGACAGCTTGTCCTGTCATTGACAGACACACGACACACTGATATTATTTGGGGGAAAAGCACTGTAAATAGTGTAAATGGAATTAAGAGAATTTTTTAGAGGAACTGGCAGCTGTCAGTAGCAGCTGGATAAAAACCTTGCCATGTATTAAGTTAAATAAGGCACATTTTGAGCGTTCCGGAAATGAAAAGTATGTATTCAAAAGTTTCAAATGGAAACCTTTGTATTCAAGTATGCAATAGGAAAAGGTAATTAAAACACGAATAGTAAACATTAATATGTTCTATGAACGTCCATTTGTAGTATGTGCATTCTTTTAAAAATATGGAAAATAAATTTTACAAGTAAACTTAATCCGATTCGATAAAAGTCAAAACTAATTACACATGATGTGAATATACCTCTATATTTCAATCTGGGACCACTAAAGTTTCAGACACACTTTTTGGAGCTTGTGGGCATTACTTTTTAATTCATTTTTGTAAATTTTTACTGCTAGGTCTCTTTCGTTTCAGTTACTCACACACTAGTTATTGCGATGCGATGACTCTTTTTACATTTTATCCGTTTTCATGCTTATGACCTCAAAATAATCTTTGCTTATTACAAAATTATATAAAACATCAGGAAAAAGAATACAGGTGCTGCACGTTATTTTAACTAACGGAAAAACAATTTCCGTCCAAAATTACATATAAAATTTTGAAATTTAAAAATTTATACGGGTCACAGTCAAAATTTGACTTCAAACTTACAAAATTATTACTTAAAAAAATATTATCTTCAAAACTACGCCAAATGCGCTTGATTATAGTAATGTAACTAATATGAGATGTATTTATGTATAATATTAAATGATGTCGATACAGGTCAAACATTAAATAGAATATTTACATAGATGCGGGAATGTGTAAATAAAAATGTTATAGAGTGAAACATCACTATATAATGATTGAGTAAAAGTAGTTCTAATCGGATCTAGAGAACAGGGCAGAAAATTACATGACTTTTGGCCATCACAAGATGTCTGGTAAAGGAAATTTAATTTATGCAATTAATTGTTGCATTGACTTACGTATAACATATAGATAGATAGATATTTTATTTTCCGGTTTACAGACATCAGTCATTACAATGTTTGACTGCAAAACATAATTCTGGCAGTTTTCACCGTATCGTGCAAACTGATATAGCTTATTAAAATGAACAGTAAATTAAGTCATGCTTATTGCCGATCGGAATGTAATATAAATACTTAATACTTAAAAAGTACACATTTCTAAATGTTCCGCATCCATATTCAATACTTGATACTGATTCAAGGAAATGTATGGATATTTAGTATAATAAAAATATTACGATCAATTAGTTTATTTATTGTGACACAAAATTCTTTGCAGATATCAAAACTAAACATATATCTTTCACATAGGTAGATTATTTTTAAATGCAAAAAGAAAATGTACTTTTAAATGTAATAAATTTTCACTGACAGAGCTTGTCAAACCACCTGAGATTACAACATTTCAAAACATATGAACGGGAATGTTCAATGTTTTAGCTATTGTATGCGTGAATGCTTGTACTAGATATGAATATAGGTATACATAAACAAACTGACAACATTATATTTCATTTTAAGATTACTTCATTACTTCAGTAGTAAATATTTTAGCAAGCAATGTGAAACAAGTAGTTCAATTATATTTTCAATACAAGCATCTTCTGTCATTTGTTTGATTGAACTTGCACATAAATAATTTGTTGTGTAACTCGTCAGCATTTTAGATATGCCGTTGTTTGTGAAGTGTATCTGTCTCGGAAACACAGGGGAAATGCTACTACTTAATAATTGATAGGATAGACTTCAATTATTGGTGAAAGCTTAAAAGTTCACACCATAACTTTCACCCCAATCGGTTGTACTCTCTTTGAAATTACCTTATTTGGTGTGAAATTCAAATCTATGGAATACATCTATGGAATTCAAAGTTGAATGGAAAACTAAAAAAAATATTAATAATTATTTTCTGTGTGTTTATGAAATAAGTATGATTATAATATGGTGTACTTAATACTTAAGCAGCACATGATCTTTTTATGTAAATATATATCACTACATTGGTCTAAAGTATCAAATTAATCCAATATTTATATTGATGTATGTTTTATAGTTGTAAAGTAGTTACAGACTCTGATCTAATTTGGAATATTTAAGCTAAACTTGTATGATGTAGCATAAGTGTTGGGCTTAATGATGAAGGTTGTGCTGGGTACAGCACTGTTGATGGCTACCACAGCTATTTACTTCTTTGTTTGTAAGTGGCACAA